>JAHUZM010000409.1:0-39477 GCA_019925275.1 Mytilus edulis
CGAACAATTTAAGCCTTTTTTTAAATGAAACCCCGCTAAAAAACCAAAAACTTTCTCATATAAAGGGTTTTCTCCCCGAACCTGTTTTTTTTTGTTACCCCTTAATCTTCCCCAAAACCCCCAAAAAAAAACCCATAAATTTTTTTTTTCCAAAAAGCTCGTTATATCCTCAGGATTTTTTGAAACTTTTTTCCCAAGCACCGGAGACCCATAGAAGTTATTTTTCCCCTTTTTTTTTTTAATAAAATATGCATTTTTAAATGGGAAAAAACCCCCAAATGGTAAGGCCCAGGGTCTTTTGATTTGAGGCCTTGGGGGCCCAAAAAAATGAAAATGATCTAGGGCAAAAAGGGCAAGGCATGATTAAAATTTTGATTTTTTTTTTTTATCTCTTAAATTTTAGAAATCATACAAAATCGACAAAAAATTTTCACACAATTTTAGTTCAAAATGTCGTAACACTGAATTTTTTTTTGAAAAGGGGACGTAACAAATTTACGCGAGTTTTCCCCCTTTTTTTTATCTAATATCATTCGATGGTTTAAAATAACTCATTAACAAATTTTTAAAAAAAAAGGGCTAGGGTTCTTTTGATTTGGCCTTGGTTTTTTTACCTTGAAAAATTTTTTCTCAAGTTTATAGCTAATTTAAAAGTTCAGAAAATTTTTTTCCTTTTTTTTTTTTTTCATATGTACAAAAGATAAAGCCATGGGGCTTTTTTGCATTTTAAAAAGTAACAATGGACCTTTAAAAAAAAAAACCGGGGGAAAAAAAATTTTGTAAAAACCGGGGGAAAAAAATATTTTTTGGGCCTAAATCAAAAAAACGTTTTAAAAGAACCATATTTTTGGAAAAAAATGTCAAGTAAACATGAAAAAAAACCGGAAGTAAACTTTTTAAACCGGGGAAAAAAAAAAAATTTTTCCCCCCTTTTCTATATATTTTTTTTTAGAAACCATATATTTTTTGAATAAGCTTCAATTACGTCTTTGGCGCTAAAAATTGACATTTAAAAAAAAACCCAAAAATTTTAAAATTCTATATAAAAAAAAAAAAGGGGGTTTTAATGGTGGAAAAAAACCCTAAAAGGTTCCCCTGAAAAAATTTTTTTTTTAAATTTTTTTTTTTCTTACCCTCTCTTCTGAAAAAAAAAAAACCACTTTTTGGTTTTCAGTTGAAAAATGAAACACAATCCCCAAACGACCCCAAACTTTACAGTCAGCAGGGGGGACATTACCCAAAAAAAACATAAAAAAAACGTGGGGGGCAATATCTCCAAGACTTTTTTCCCAGAAAAAAAAAAAAGGGAATGCTTAAAATTTGCTTGCTAGGGGGCCCTAAAACTCAGTAAAAAAAACCACAATAAAATGTCCGCCCTAGAATTTTTAAAACTTATCTGGTTACAAACGGGGCTGAAAAAAGTACATTATCAGAAAATAAAAATTTTAAAATGTAAAAAAAAGTTCCACCGGATCAATTAAAACCAAAACACACTGCGGGAACTGTTAAAAAAAATTTAAAATTTTCCCCCTACAAAAACAAAAGAAATTACATTTTTTACATTCCTCCTCTATACATGTTTTTTGTTTTTCATCCCCACCCAAAGAGAAAAAAAAAACTAAGTTTTCGTTTTTTAAAAAACCCCCAAAAAACGTGGTGTCTCCTCAATCTGGCGCGCGCGCTGGACCTAAAAAAAAAATAAAAACTTTTCCAAACTAAAAATGAAACTTTTCCCCCGGAAAAAATATAGACCTCCCACAGAAACAAACAAAAAAACAAACAAAAAAAAAAAACAAACAAACAAAAAAAACAAACAAACACACACACACACACACACCCCAAAAAATCATGTTTCTAAGGGGGGGAAAAACCGTTTACAATTGGGTTTTGAAACAATTTATTTAAAATTTAAAAAGGCAATTTTAACCATTCTGTTCCGTTTTTTTAAAAAAAAAAAAAAAAAACCCCCGAACCCCTTTTGCCCCCCCCCCCCCCTTTTTAAAACCCCCTCCACTTACAAAAAGAATTAGCTTTGGGGTATCTATCTATCAACGGAAAGAACGAAACTCCATTTTTTTCCTATTTTATTGTTCTTACATCCTTCTGAAAAAAAAATCCACATGTTTTTTTCATTGAACCGAAACTACAAGTCCAATCGACCCCAAAAATTTTCTCAGCAGGGCATACATTTAAATAAAGGTTCATAAAAAAACGTGGGGCAATTTTTCTCAAAACTTTTCCTAAGAAAAAAAAATGGCAAAGGGGGGGGAAAAAAAAAACGCTTTCTATCCGTAAATCTCAGTAAAAACCTCAATAAAATGTCCGCTCCAAATTTAAAAAAACTTTTTCTGTGTTAAAAAACTGGTGCTGAAAAATGTACATTACAGAAAATAATCCTTAAATGTGTATTAAAGTTCCACCGGATCAATTTTAAAAAAAAAACCCCCCACGCTGGTGAACGTGATCAAAAAGTCAATTTTTTCCCCCACAATGACAAAAGAAATTACATTTGTACATTCCCTCCCATACATTTGCTGTTTTTCATCCCGACCTAAAGAGAAATAAAAAAAATAAGTTTTCGTTATTATAAAACCCCCAAAAAACGTGGTGTTCCTCAATCGGCGCGCGCGCCCGGACCAAAAAAAAATAAAAACTTTTTCCCCAAAAAAAAAAATGAAACTTCCCCGGAATAATTAAAAACCCCTCACAGAAACAAACAAACAAACAAAAAAAAAAAAAAAAAAAAAAAAAAACAAAAAACAAACACACACACACACACCCCCCACAAACAACTGTTTCTAAGGGGGGAAAAACCGTTTACAATTGTTTTTGAAAGCAATTTTTTTTTTATTGTAAAAAAGGGAATTTTTTAAAACCCCCCTGTTTTTCCCCCCCTTTTTATAAAAAAAAAAAAAAAAATCTCCCCGAACCCCCTTTTTGCCCCCCCCCCCCTTTTTTTTACCCTCCACTTACAAAAAATGTAGCTTGTTTTGCTATCTATCATATCAACGATAAGAACACAACCCCCAGTTTTTTTTCCCCATTAAAATTAAAGGGCCCTTTTCCCTTTTACAAAAAAGGGAAAAAACCTTACTTATTTCTTCTTTTATTATTTTTAAGGTTTTCCTTTTCTATAAGGAAGACCTTACGTATTTCTTTTGTTTTATTATTATTAAAAGGGTTTTTCTTTTACTAAAGGGAAAGACCTTACGTATTTCTTTTTTTTATTATTATTAAATTTTTTAATTTTTTTTTTTTTTTCCCCCCAAACTTTGACAAATTTACCGCGTTAAACCCCAAAAACTGTCGCTTTCATATTCTACCTTGATCGGGTTTCAGAATACCTATCCTAACTCAAACCCCGTAGTCAAATATTTTGTCGGTTCGGGGGATCCCTCCGAAACCCAAAAAAAAACCCTTTTTATCGTTCCCCAAAAACCCTAACCGTAATAGGTAGAAAAAAAACGAAGGGGGGAAATTTTTCAGGGCCCGACCCCCGGGGTTCTTCGTTCATTTGGGTCGAAAAGATTCAAAGACTCATTGGGGGGGTTATGCCCCTAAAGGGAAAATTTAAACCCGGGGTCGGTTGGACACCAAAACTCAGAAAAACCCAAAATCGAGGGCACCTTTGGGGCTTCACCAACATCTCAATTTTTGTATTTTTTTGAAAAATACCTCAAGGTCAAATTTTTAAATTTTACCTTGACCTTTTACCTAACACCTTTTTTTGGGGTAATCCAGGAACCCCCCTTTTCTTACAGAAGTTTTAAAAGTTTTAAAAAGTTTGGATCATTATGGCAACTTTTTTTTATTTTGACCAAAAAATTTGACCTTTTTAAAAAGGGGGGTAACCCTTGTTTTAGGTTTCTGAAAAAAAAAAAATCGCTTTTTTTTTATTAAAACCAAAAAGGGCCCAACCCATGGGGGTCTTTACAATGGGCATTGGGGGCTAAGACCTTTTTAAAAAGGGGGAAAAGGGGGAAAGGGAAAGGGCCCTTTTCCCCCCTAGCGAATTTTTTTTGTGTTTTAAACCCCTTTTTTTAAAAATTTTCAGTGTGTTTTAAACTTTTTAAAACATCTACCTCTATTTGAAACAGTATTTTTTCAAATTAAAAAAAAGGGAAAAAACCCCCAATGTTCAAGAAAATTGACATTTTTAAATTTAAAGGGGGTTTTCCCTTTTTTTTAAAAAGGGGAAAAAACCCCTTTCGTATTTCTTCTGTTTTTATTAATTATTATTATTTTTATTTTTTCTTTTCCCCCCAAAAAATTTACAAATTTATCCCGTTAACCGAAGACGGGTTCGCTTTCCCAAATTTATCCCCTTTTATCCCGGGGTCAGAATACCACCCCCCAAATCACCCTGGATTTGAAATAAATTTTTCGGTTCGGAGTTACCCCTCCCAAAACCCAAAAAACCTTGTTACGTTCCAACCCCCGTAACCGTAATAGGGAAAAAAAAAAGAAGGGTGAAATTTGTTCAGGACCTACCCCCCGGGCTTTTTACATTTTTGGGGGAAAAGATTCAACCACCCCCTTGGGTTTTTTTGCCCCCATGGGGAAAAAAACCGGGGGCGGTTGGAAAACCAAAAATCAGAAAAACCAAAAAAACGTAACACCTGGGATCTTCACCAATCATCATCAATTTATGTATTTTTTTAAAAAAACCCCCAAGGTCAAATTTTTTTTCCCCTTATAATTTTTGTTATAAAAATTTTTGGGGAAAAAATTCAAATTTTTAAAAATTTTAAAAAATTTTTTTTTATTTCCAAAAGTTAATTTTGACCAAAAATTTGCCTTTTTAAAAGGGGATCCCTGTTTTAGGGTTTTTTTAAAACACTCAGTTTTACTTTAAAAAAAAATTTAAAATGGGGTTAAAATGCTTGGGGCAAAACCTTTGAAAAGGTCAAAAATAAAGGGGGGGGTCAATAAAAAACAATTTTGTGTTTTAAACCTTTTTAAAATTTTCATTTTTTTAAAAATTTTTAAAACTTTAATTTTTTAAAGTTTTTTTTCATTAAAAAAAAAGCACCTTAAAATTTTTTTAAAACAATTACATTTAAAAAAATTAAATTTTCTTCCGCCAAAAATTTGCAAAATCCCGCTAATAAGACTGCCCCTTTATTTAAACGTACGGTGTCCCAAATCCCCCGGCCCCCTGGATCCAAAAAAATTTTTCGGTTCGGGTTTTTAACCCTCCGAAACCCCCAAAAAACCCTTTTAAACCCCAAAAACCAAAAACCAAAAAAAAAAAAACAAAAAATTTTTTCAGGAAGACCCCCTTCTTCTTAACAATTTTTTGAAAAGATTAACATCTTTTGGGGGGATCCCCCAAAAAATTAACCCCGGGGTTTTTCCACCAAAACCCGAAAACCTAAGGTAGACACCAACTAACCATTTCAAATTCTTATCTTTTAAAAAATCCACAAATTTTTTTTTACCGGGCCTTTACCCAAAATTTTTAAGGGGGGAACCAAAAAAATTATACTTCAGAATTTTAAATATTTTTGGGAAAAAAAAATTGGGGGTTTAAAGGTGCAAAATTTGTTTTAAAATTTTTAGAAAATTTGACCTTTCTAAAGGGGGGAAACCCCTGATTTATTTTTGAAAAACAAAAAAGTTTTAAAAAATAACCCCAAAAATCCAACCCGTGGGGCCCTTTAAATGCATTACAATGACCTTAAAAGGAAATCAAAGGTAACATTCCCCCAAAACAAATGTGTTTTTGACCTTATTTAAAAAACATTTTGGGGTTTTTTAAAAAAGGGGTTTTTAAAAAATTTCCGCCTTTACCTTTAACTTTAAAACGAATCTAAAAAAATTAACACAAAAAAAAAAACAAAAAATTTAAAAACACACCAACAAAAAAAACCAAAAAACATTTTTTTTAAGGGGGGAAACCCCCTTAAAAACCTTTTTTAAAAGGAAAAAATTGTTTTTAATTGAACGAAAATTAAAACCCCTGGGTCTTTTACAATTTTTTTTGGCCTACCTTCACAAAGGTCCCGGTCCCAAAATCAAGGGATGCCCCCAAAATCCCTTTTTAAAATTTTTTTTCATTTTTTTTCTTTTATGGTGTTTGGGGCCCTTTTTTTTTCATTTTTACCCCTTTAAAAAAGCAACATGAAAAATTCATTTAAAAAAGGGGAAAAACCCCTCCCAAAAAATTTTTAAGAAAATTGCAAAATTTTTTATTTTTTCTTGTTTTTTCCCCCAAAATTGACAAAAAATTTTCCCTCCTAATAAGAAAAATTTCCCTTTTGTTCAAACTTTTTTGGGGCTGAAAAATGGTCATTTTTGGGGGAAATAATTTTGGTTATTTTCCCTCCAAAACCCAAAAAAACCTTTTTAACCCTTCCCCAAAGAAACCTTTAAATGAAAAAAAATAAGGGGGGGAATTTTTTTCAAACCCCCAAGTTTCTTTTTACATTTGGGCCAAAAGATTAAAGACTATTTGGGGTTTTTATAAAATTTAACCGGGGGGTTTTGGGCCCCCAAACTTGCCGGGTTTTGACCAAAAAAAACTTCCACCAACAAACTCATTTATGACTTTAAAAAAACCCAACAAAAAGGGCCAAAACCACCAACACCAAAACCAAAAAACCAAAAACACAAAGTTTTAAAGGGGGAAAAGGGGTTTACCCAATTTGACTTTTAAAAGAATTGATTTTAAAAAAGGGGGAAATTTTTGGTTTTTTTTTAAAAAAAAAAAAAAAAAAAAAATCCAAACCCTTTTTGGTTTTCATAAGGGGAATTGGGGCCAATACCACAAAGGTAAAAGGCAAATCAATTTCCCTAAATTATTGGGTTTTTTTCCTTTTTAAAAAAATTTTTTTTTTTTTTTATTTTTAAATTTTTTCCGCCAAATTTTTTAAAAATTTTTCCCCTTTTTAAAACCCTAAAGTGCCCGTTTTTTCATTTCCACTTTGTATCTGTTCATGAAAACCTACCCGGGAAAAATCACCCTTTTATTTGAAATTTTTGTCGGTTCGGAGTAAACCCTCCAAAACCCCAAAAAAAACCTTTTTTATCTTTTCCCAAAACCGTAACGTAATAGGTAAAAAAAAAACAAGGGGTGAAATTTGTTGGGGGCCAGCCCCCGGGGTTCTTCGTTACTTTTTGGGTCGAAAAGATTCAACACTCTTTGGGAAGGGAACCCCCTTTTAAAAAATTTTAAACCCGGGTGGGTTTTCCCCCCAAAACTCAAAAACCCCAAAGTGGGTAGACACCTAGGACTTCACCTTTTATCATAAAATTAAATATCTTTAAAAAAAACCTAAAGGGTTTTTTTAAAAAAAATTTTTAGGTTGCCCTTTTACCTTGACCTAACCCTTTTTTAGGGGGTAATCTCAGAAACCATTATATTTTTCAGAATTTTAAATATTTAAAATTTTTGGGTTTTCATTAGGCCCAAACCCTTTGTTAATTTGCCGGGAAAAGAATTTGACCTTTTTTAAGGGGCATAACCCATTTTAAAGTTTCTGAAAAAAAAAAAACCTTTTACTAAAAAACCCCAAAGGGGCCTAAAACCCTTGGGGGCTTCCCAATGACTTTTGGGGACTAAAAAAACCTTGCAAAGGTCAAAGGTCAAAGGTAAAGGGGCAGTCCCAATAGCAAAATTTGGGGTTTTTTAAACCTTATTTTTTACCCTTTTTTATGTTTTTAATTTTTTTTAAAAAGGTTAAAACCTTGACCTTTGACCTTTCAACTTTTTAGTCGAAAAAACTAAAAAAACGGAATCTTTTACAAAAAAAGTTAAAACTTTTAAAAAAAATTTTAAGGGGACTAGGCACAATTTTTTTACATTTTAAACCAAATGATTGACATATTCTTAAGGGGCAAAAACCGCCGTTAAAAGGTTTCGAAAAGAAAATTAGCTTTAACTCCCCTTTTTTAAAAGAAAAGTCCGGGCCCATGGGGGGGCTTTTTTCCCCAAAAAACCCCTTGTTGGGCCAAACCCACAAACACAAAAAAAAAACCAACCCCAAAAAACAAAAATTTTTGTTTTTGGCTTTTTTTGGGGTTTTATGTGTTTTGAAGGGCCTTTAATCATTTTACCCTTTGCCATACTTCAAATTTAAAAGGGAAAAAACCCTTTAATTTTTCAAGAACAATTCATTTTTTAAAATTGTTCTTACATCTCTTTTGAAAAAAAAACCACATGGGGTTTTTTTTCAGTTGAAAATCGAAACTACAAAATTTCCCAAACGACCCCAAAATTTCACAGCAGGGCAAACATGTACTAAAGGGGTTTTTTTAAAAAAAATGGTGCAGAATCTCCAAACTTTTTTTCCCCCAAAAAAAAAAAATGGGAATGCGTAAAATTTTCCCCCTTTTTTTGGGGCCCCCAAAAAAAAGAAAAAAACCCCAATAAAAAAGTCCGCTCCTAATTAAATACTTAAACCCTTTGGGGTTTTTAAAATGGTGTGGAAAAAAAGTACATTTTAAAAAAAAAATCCCTTAAATGTGTATTAAAGTTCCCCCCCGGTCAATTAAATCCAAAACATGCCCCTGCTGGGAAATGTGATCAAAATGTCAATTTTTCCCCAAATCAAAAGAAATTACTTGTGTACATTCCTCTCTATACATGTTGTCTTTCAACACCCCCCCCAAAGAGAAATAAAAAACAATTTTCGTTATTATAAACCCAAGTCACGTGGGCCCCCTCAAACTGGCGCGCGCGCTGGACCTAAAAAAAAAAAAAACTTTCCAAACTAAACCCGAAACTTCCCCCGGGGAAAATAAACCCCACAGAAAAAAAACAAACAAACAAACAAAAAAACAAACAAACAAACAAACAAACAAACACACCCCAAAAAACACACAACCCCAAAAAATCAGTTTCAAGGGGGGAAAAACCGTTTTCAATTGCTTTTTAAAGCAATTGATTTTTTTTGTAAAACGGCAATTTTTAAACATTTTGTTTTCCCCCTTTTAAAAAAAAAAAAAAAAAAAAAAATTTCCCGAAACCCCCCTTTTGCCCCCCCCCCCATTTATTACCCCCACTTAAAAAATAATTAGCTTTTTTTCTATTATCAAACAACGGATAAAAACGAAAACTCCAATTTTTTCCCCCTTTTTTTTGTTCTTTTACACTCTTCGAAAAAAAAAAAAAACATGTTTTTCATTTTTTCCGAAACTTTCAAGTCCAATGACCCCAAATTTCAGTCCAGGGCATACAGTACTAAAGGTTCATAAAAAAACGTGGTGCAATAAATCTCAAGACTTTTCCTAGAGAAAAAAAAAGGGAAGCGTAAAATTGCTTGCTAAAACCGTAAACTCTAAAAAACCCCCCCAAAAAAAGCCGCTCCTAGATTAAAAAATTATTGTTTCAAACTGGTGCGGGAAAAAATTTCATTTAAAAATAATCCTTAAAAGGATTAAATTCCCCGGTCAATTAAAACCAAAAAAAGCCCCCCCTGGTGAACGTGTCAAAATGTCAATTTTCCTACAAAAACAAAAAAATTACAATTTTTTACATTTTCCCCCCCTATACATGTTGTCGTTCAACATCCCGACCTAAAGAAAATAAAAAAAAATAAGTTTTTTTGTTATTATAAACCCAATTTACGTGGGGTCTCCTCAATCTGGGGGGCGCGCTGGAAACCCCCCAAAAAAAATAAAAACTTTTCCCCAAAAAAAAAAATGAAATTTCCCCCCGGGAAAAAAATAGACCCTAAGAAACAAACAAACAAACAAACCAAACAAACAACAAAAAAAAAACAAACCCAAAAACACACCAAAAACACACACAAACCAAAAATGTTTCAAGGGGGAAAACCGTTTACAATTTTTTTTTTAAACAATTGGGTTTTTTTTGAAAAAAGGCAATTTAACCCTTCCCGTTCCGTTTAATAAAAAAAAAAAAAAAAATTTCCCCCAAACCCCCCCCCTTTTCCCCCCCCCCCCCTTTTTTTTTTCCCTCCACTTACAAAAAATGTACTTGTTGTTCTATATATTTAACGGATAAGAAGACAACTCCAGTTTTTTCCCAAAAATATTTTTCTTTCATCTCTTTTGAAAAAAAAAAAAAACATTTTTTTTCATTGAACTCGAAAATACAAGTCCAACGACCCCCCAAAATTTCATAGAGGGGGGGAAAAGTACTAAAATTTTTTTTAAAAAAACGTGGTGCAGATAACCTCAGACTTTTCCAAAAGAAAAAAAAAAGGGAATCCCCCAAAAAGCTTGCAGGGCCTAAAATTTTTAGAAAAAAACCCCCAAAAAAAAATCCCCCCCCTAAAAATTTTTTAAAAATATCTGTGTTACAAACTGGGGCTGAAAAATGTACATTAAAAAATAATCCCTTTAAAAGTGTATTTTAAAGGGTTTCCCCGGTTTTTTTTTAAAACCAAACATGCAAATTTTGGGGGAACTGTGATCAAAAAGTCAATTTTCCTACAATGACAAAAAAAAATTACATTGTGTACATTCCCCTCTCATACATGTTTTCTGTTTTAACATCCCCACCTAAAGAGAAAAAAAAGACTAAGTTTTTGTTATTATAAACCCAATTCACGTGGTGTCTCCCTCAAACGGGGCCCCCCGCCTGGGCCCCCAAAAAAAATAAAAAAATTCCAAAAAAACAAAACTTTCCCCGGGAAAAAAAATAGACCCCACAGAAACAAACAAACAAACAAACAAAAAAACAAACAAACAAACAAACAAAAAACACACACCCCCCCCACACAAACAACATGTTTCAAAAAGGGGGGAAAAAACCGTTTTTCAATTGCTTTTTAAACAATTGATTTTATTTTTTAAAAAAAAATTTTTAAAACCCTTCGTTCCCTTTAAAAAAAAAAAAAAAAAAAAAAAACCCCCCCAGACCCCCTTTTGGGGGCCCCCCCCCCCCCCCTTTTTTTTTTCCCTTAAAAGGGAAAGTAGCTTTTGTCTATTAAACCCCAAAAAAAGGGTAAGAACGACAACTCCATTTTTTTCCCCCCCTTTTTTTGTTTTTAAAAATTTTTAAAAAAAAAACCTTTTGTTATTTCTTTTGAATTTTTAAAATTTAAGGGCCCCTTTTTTAAAATAAAACCAAATTTTCTTCTTTAAAATTTTTAAAAAAAGGGGGGTTTCCCCTTTTCCAAGGAAAAAACCCAAAGTAAAAAGTTTATTAAAATTATAAATTTAAAAAATTCCCCCAAATTTAAAAATTTTTCCCCGGGTTAACCAAACTGGTGCTTTCTTTTTAAAAAAATTTAAAGGGGTATTAAAACCACCGGCCCCCTTAAAAAAAATTTTGGGGGTAACAAAAATTTTTTCCCCCCAAACCCAAAAAAAAATTTTTAAAATTCCCCCCCAACACCCTTTAAACCCCCCCAAAGGAGAAAAAAAAAAAGGGGAAAAATTTTTTAAAACCCCCCGGTTCTTTTCCCCCTTAAAATTTAAAAAAAAATTCCAAAAAACCCTTGGAAATTCCCCGGAAATTAACCCTTCGGGGGAAAAAACCAAAAAAAAAAAAAAAAACCCAAAAAAAAAACCCCAAAAAAACCCCCCAACACACAAAAAATGTTTTTTAAAAAACCTTTTTGTTTTTAAAAAAAGTTTTTTTGAAAACCTTTTAACACCTGTTTTTTTATAAAAAAAAAAACCCCGGAACCCCCCTTTTTTCCCCCCTTTTTTTTTAAAAATTAAAATTTTTTGGATCAATTTTGGCGCAACTTTTTTTATTTTCCCCAAAAGTTTTACCTTTCTAAAAAAGGGGCAAAAACCCTTTTTTAGTTTCTGAAAAAAACAAAATCGATTTTTCTTTATAACCAAAGGTCCTATACCCCTGGGTTTTTCCAAACAAAGACAATGGGGACAAAAGACCTTTTCAAAGGTCAAAAAGCAAAGGTCAAGGTCAAATCCCCTTTAGCGAAATTAGTGTTTTTAACCTTATTTTTAAAAATTTTCCCGTGTGTTTTAAAGGGTTTTCAAAACAAAAACCTCTATTTTAAAAATGTATTTTACATTTAAAAAAAAAAGACCCCCTCAATTGTTCAAAGAACAATTGACATTTAATTAAGGTCTTTCCTTTTTCTAAAAAGGGGAAAAACCTTAACGTAATTTCCCTTTTGTTTATTATTATATTATTATTTTTTTATTTTTATTCTTCCGCCAAAATTTGACAAATTTTAAACCCGTTAAACCGTAAGACGTAGTCGCTTTCCCTATTCATACCTTGTTAAACTGGTGGGCATGAATAAACCCAAATTTAACCACCCCGGGAGTCGAAATAAATTTTTCGGTTCGGAGTTTTCCCTCCGAAAAACCCAAAAAACCCTTTTATCGTTCCAACACCGGAAAACCCAAATATTTTAAAAAAAAACGAAGGGGAAAAATTTTTTTCAGGACCTGACCCCCCTTTTTTCGTTACATTTGGATCGAAAAGATTCAACGACCCCCATTGGGAAGGGGTTTTGCCCCATTGGGAAAAAAACCGGGGTCGGGATGGGAAAACCAAAACACAAAAAACCAAAAAGTTTTAGACACCTTGGGGGTTTCACCCAAAAATCATCAAATTTTTGTATTTTCGAAAATACCTCCAAATTTAAATTTTTAAAGTGACCTTTACCTTTGACCTAATACCCTTTTAATGGGATAATCTCAGGAACCATTAACTTACATAAATTTTTTAAATCTATGAAAATGTTTGGATCAAATGGCGCAACTTTTTAAAAAATTTTGACCCAAAGAGATTTGACCTTTCTAAAAGGGGGCATAACCCTTGTTTAAAGGTTTTTCTGAAAACACTAAAATCAGCTTTTACTTTAAAACCCAAAAAGGTCCTAGACCCATGGGTCTTCAGAAAGGGACTTTGGGGGGATAATGACCTTGACAAAGGCAAAAGTAAAAGGTCAAGGTACATATCCCATATACGAATTTGTGTTTTTTAACCATTTTTAAAGGATTTTCAGTTTTGTTTTTAAAGTTTTTTCAATACATGTCTACCTCAATTGAACATGTATTTTAAAATTAAAAAAGGAAGACCTCCAATTTTTCAAGAAAAATTTAAACCGTTTTTTTATTATATTATTTTTTAATTATTCTTCCCCCCAAATTTTTGACAAAGTTATCCGCGTTAACCGAAAGGGGAACGGGGTCATTTTTCATTTTTCAAACTTTTTTATCGGATTAAATGAATACCTATCCGGAACTCACACCTGAGTCGAAATTTTTTGTCGGTTGGGAGTAACCCCTTCCAAACCCAAAAACCTTTTTTTTTTTTCCAACACCGAAACCCCGAAAAAGTAGAAAAAAAACAAAAGGTGAAATATGTTCAGGCCCAACCCCGGTTCTTCGTACATTTGGACGAAAAAAATTAACGACCTTTTAAAAAGGGTTATCCCCCATCTGAAAATTAACCGGTGTCGGTTGGCCACCAAAACTCAAAACCGTAAGTCGTAGACACCTAGATCTTCACCATTCATCATCAATTCATTATCTTTGAAAAATACCTCAAGGTAAAATTTTGTATTTTGACCTGACCTTTTGACCTAACCCCCTTTTTTTTGGTATTCTCAGAAACCAAAAAACTTACAAATTTTTTAAATATTTGGAAAATTTTTGGGTCATTATGGTGCAACTCTTGTTACTTTTTGCCCCGAAGAAAAATTTTGCCCTTTTCTAAAAGGGCAAAACCCCTTTTTTGGGTTTTTCTGAAAAGACAAAACCCAAGCTTTTACTATATAACCAAAGGTCAAACCCCCGGGGGGTCTAACCCCAAATGACATTGGGTACTAATCCCTTTGGGACAAAGGTCACAAGTCAAAGGTCAAGGTTTTGCCCCAGATAGCGAATTAATTTTTTTTTGGAACCTTATTTTTTCAGCATTTTGATGTGTTTTTAATGTTTTAAAGTTTACCTTGACCTTTTTACCTTTCAACTATTAGTCGATATCTCAAAAACGGGTTTAAACTTACAAAAAAATAGTAAACGTGTAAAAATGTTAAAAGGGGACTGAGGCACAAAATTTTTTAAAATATTATGGGCCGAAAGGATTTGCATTTTTCTTAAAAATGGGCAAAACCCCCCCGTTAACGGTTTTTTGAAAAAGGGAAAATTAGCTTTAACTCTTGAACGAAAAATTCCTAGAAACCCCCCGGGGGCTTTTTTTAATGACAATGTGGACCCAAAGACCTTCACAAAGTTCCCCAAAGGGCAAAATCCCCAAAGGGCATGTCCCAAACAAACTAACGAATTATATTGTTTTTTTTCATTTTTTAGCGGTTTTAATTGTGTTTTTAGAGCTTTTCAAAGCATTCAACGCCCATTTGCAACATGTACTTTAAAATTTTTGAAAAGGAAAGACCTCTCAATTGTTCAAGAACAATTGACATTTTAATTTTACTTCTTGTTCCGCCAAACTTTGACAAATTTTCCCCCCGAAAACCGTAAGACTGTCGCTTTCATGTTCCCCCCACTTTTTCGGGGTCATGAATACCTATCCGGAACTCCAAAACCTGTTAGTCGAAATATTTTGTCCGGGTTTGGAGTAATCCCCCGAAACTCCAAAAACCATGATAACGTTCCAACACCCTGTAAAACCCTAATAGGTAGAAAAAAAATAAGGGGGAATTTGTTTAGGACCAAACCCCGGTTCTTCGTTACCCTTTTGGGTCGAAAAAAATTCAAAAGACCTTGGAAAGGGTTTAAACCCCAATGAAATTAACCGTGTCGGTTGGCCACCAAAAAATCAGAAAACCCAAAATCGGGAGACACATAGGATCCCACACCAATCACATCATTCATGTACTTTTAAAAAAAACCTCAAGGTCCCCAAAATTTGATGATGACCTTTTACCTTTGACCTAACACCCTTTTTATGGGGTTTAAACTCAAAACCATTTTAAGAAAAACAGAAGTTTTAAATGGTGAAAATGGGATTGGGTCATTAAGGCGCAACTTTGTTACATTATGACCCCAAGAGATTTGACCCTTTTTAAAGGGCATAAAACCCCTGTTTTAGGGTTTTTTAAAAACAAAAACAGCTTTTTAAATTAAACCAAAGGTCCTAAAACCCTTAAGGTCTCAGTAATTTACATTGGGGAAACCCAAAGACCTTGACAAAAGGCAAAAGTCAAAGGGCAAGGGCCAGTCCCAAAACAATTTTTAGTGTTTTTAACCTTATTTTTAAAAAATTTTTAATTATTAAATTTTTAATTATTAAATTTTTCTTTCCGTCAAACTTAGGGAAAAATTTCCCGTTAACCGTAAAGACGCGCTTTCATATTCACACTTTGTATCTGTGGGCATGAATACCTATCCAACTCACCCTGTGATCGAAATATTTTTGTCATGGGCGGGTAATTTAAAAAAAAAAAACCGACTTTTCCCCCCCTTTTTTAAAAAAAAAGAATGGTAAATTTTTAAAAACCCTTTTTTTTTTCAAAGTTCAAACTCTTGGAAAAAACCCAAATTTGTATCGTTGGAACCAAACTCAAGTCCAATCGACCCCAAATTTCACCAGGCATCATTCAAATTATTAAAATTCAAATCAAATTTTAAGGAAAAAAATGGCAATGCCTTAAAACGTTGTAGGTGTAAATCTCAGAAAAATTTTTAAAAAATTTTTAGATTGAAATTTTTGGGTTCAAATTTTTGGGGAAAATGTACATTTCCGAAAATGACCTTTTGTAAAGTTCCCGGATTCAATTAAACAAAAATGCAGCTTTTAACTTTACCCAAAAGGGCAATTCTACAATGACAGAATACCTTGGAAATTTCCATCTAAAGTTGTCGGTTTATTCCCGATAAAGGAAAAAAAATGTTTTTCCTTATTTTAAACCCCTTTAGTGGGTTTTTTAATTGGGGCCCGGGCCCGGGCCTAAAAAAAAATAAAAACTTTCCAAACAAAATAAACTTGGGAAAAATTAAGGTTACGAAACAACAAAAAAAAAACAAAAAAAACAAAAAAAAACAACCAAAACCCCAAAACCCCTTTTTGTTTCTAAAAGGAAAAACTTTACGAAAGTTTTAACAATTGTTTTTAATGAAAACCAAATTTTTAAACCCCTTTTCCTTAAATTTAAAAAAAAAAAAAAAATCTCCCAGCCCCTTTTTCCCCCCCCTTTTTATTTTTTACTTAAAATTAATGTGCTTTGGCTATCATCATTATAAAGTAAGAACGACAATCCCTTTTCCTTAATTGTTCCTTTTTTTTACATCTCTTCTGAAAAAAAAAATCCACATGTTTGTTATCAGTTGAACTCTGAAACTACAAGTCCAATCGACCCCAAACTTTTCAGTCAGCAGGGCATACATGTACTAAAGGGTTTATAAAACAACGTGGTGCGATATCTCTCAAGACTTTTCCTAGAGAAAAAAAAATGGCAATGCTGTGAAAATCGCTTGCTAGGTCCGTAAATCTCAGAAAAACCTACAATAAAAAAGTCCCTCCTAGATTTGAAATACTTATCTGTGTTACAAAAATGGTGCTGAAAAATGTACATTATCAGAAAAAAATCCTTAAATGTGTATTAAAGTTCCACCGGATCAATTAAATCCAAAACATGCACTGCTGGTGAACTGTGAATCAAAATGTCAATTTCCTCCTACAATGACAAAAGAAATTACATTGTGTACATTCCGTCTCTATACATGTTGTCTGTTCAACATCCCACCTAAAGAGAAATAAAAAGACTAAGTTTTCGTTATTATAAACCCAAGTCACGTGGTGTCTCCTCAATCTGGCGCGCGCGCTGGACCTAAAAAAAAAATAAAAACTTTCCAAACTAAACATGAAACTTCCCCGAATAATATAGACCTCTCACAGAAACAAACAAACAAACAAACAAACAAACAAACAAAACAAACAAACAAACACACACACACACACACACACAAACAATCATGTTTTCTAAGGGGGAAAGACCGTTTACAATTGCTTTTTTAAAGCAATTGATTTATATTGTAAAACGGCAATTTTAACCATTCTGTTCCGTTTATATAAAAAAAAAAAAAAAAAATCTCCCCGAACCCCCTTTTTTCCCCCCCCCCCTTTTTATTACCCTCCACTTACAAATGAATGTAGCTTGTGTGCTATCTATCATATCAACGGATAAGAACGACAACTCCAGTTTTTTCCCTATTAATTGTTCTTACATCTCTTCTGAAAAAAAAATCCACATGTTTGTTATCAGTTGAACTCTGAAACTACAAGTCCAATCGACCCCAAACTTTTACAGTCAGCAGGGCATACATGTACTAAAGGTTCATAAAACAACGTGGGGCAGATATCTCTCAAGACTTTTCCTAGAGAAAAAAAAATGGCAATGCTGTGAAAATCGCTTGCTAGGTCCGTAAATCTCAGTAAAAAACCCACAATAAAATGTCCGCTCCTAGAAATTTAAATACTTATCTGTGTTACAAACTGGTGCTGAAAAATGTACATTATCAAAATAATCCTTAAATGTGTATTAAAGTTCCACCGGATCAATTAAATCCAAAACATGCACTGCTGTGAACTGTGATCAAAATGTCAATTTCCTCCTACAATGACAAAAGAAATTACATTGTGTACATTCCGTCTCTATACATGTTGTCTGTTCAACATCCCGACCTAAAGAGAAATAAAAAGACTAAGTTTTCGTTATTATAAACCCAAGTCACGTGGTGTCTCCTCAATCTGGCGCGCGCGCTGGACCTAAAATAAAATAAAAACTTTCCAAACTAAACATGAAACTTCCCCGGAATAATATAGACCTCTCACAGAAACAAACAAACAAACAAACAAACAAACAAACAAACAAACAAACAACACACACACACACACACACACACACAAACAATCATGTTTCTAAGGGGGGAAAGACCGTTTACAATTGCTTTTTGAAAGCAATTGATTTATATTGTAAAACGGCAATTTTAACCATTCTGTTCCGTTTATATAAAAAAAAAAAAAAAAATCTCCCCGAGACCCCCTTTTGCCCCCCCCCCCCCTTTTTATTACCCTCCACTTACAAATGAATGTAGCTTGTGTGCTATCTATCATATCAACGGATAAGAACGACAACTCCAGTTTTTTCCCTATTATATTGTTCTTACATCTCTTCTGAAAAAAAAATCCACATGTTTGTTATCAGTTGAACTCTGAAACTACAAGTCCAATCGACCCCAAACTTTACAGTCAGCAGGGCATACATGTACTAAAGGTTCATAAAACAACGTGGTGCAGATATCTCTCAAGACTTTTCCTAGAGAAAAAAAATGGCAATGCTGTGAAAATCGCTTGCTAGGTCCGTAAATCTCAGTAAAAACCTACAATAAAATGTCCGCTCCTAGATTGAAATACTTATCTGTGTTACAAACTGGTGCTGAAAAATGTACATTATCAGAAAATAATCCTTAAATGTGTATTAAAGTTCCACCGGATCAATTAAATCCAAAACATGCACTGCTGGTGAACTGTGATCAAAATGTCAATTTCCTCCTACAATGACAAAAGAAATTACATTGTGTACATTCCGTCTCTATACATGTTGTCTGTTCAACATCCCGACCTAAAGAGAAATAAAAAGACTAAGTTTTCGTTATTATAAACCCAAGTCACGTGGTGTCTCCTCAATCTGGCGCGCGCGCTGGACCTAAAATAAAATAAAAACTTTCCAAACTAAACATGAAACTTCCCCGGAATAATATAGACCTCTCACAGAAACAAACAAACAAACAAACAAACAAACAAACAAACAAACAAACAAACACACACACACACACACACACACAAACAATCATGTTTCTAAGGGGGAAAGACCGTTTACAATTGCTTTTTGAAAGCAATTGATTTATATTGTAAAACGGCAATTTTAACCATTCTGTTCCGTTTATATAAAAAAAAAAAAAAAAATCTCCCCGAGACCCCCTTTTGCCCCCCCCCCCCCCTTTTTATTACCCTCCACTTACAAATGAATGTAGCTTGTGTGCTATCTATCATATCAACGGATAAGAACGACAACTCCAGTTTTTTCCCTATTATATTGTTCTTACATCTCTTCTGAAAAAAAAATCCACATGTTTGTTATCAGTTGAACTCTGAAACTACAAGTCCAATCGACCCCAAACTTTACAGTCAGCAGGGCATACATGTACTAAAGGTTCATAAAACAACGTGGTGCAGATATCTCTCAAGACTTTTCCTAGAGAAAAAAAATGGCAATGCTGTGAAAATCGCTTGCTAGGTCCGTAAATCTCAGTAAAAACCTACAATAAAATGTCCGCTCCTAGATTGAAATACTTATCTGTGTTACAAACTGGTGCTGAAAAATGTACATTATCAGAAAATAATCCTTAAATGTGTATTAAAGTTCCACCGGATCAATTAAATCCAAAACATGCACTGCTGGTGAACTGTGATCAAAATGTCAATTTCCTCCTACAATGACAAAAGAAATTACATTGTGTACATTCCGTCTCTATACATGTTGTCTGTTCAACATCCGACCTAAAGAGAAATAAAAAGACTAAGTTTTCGTTATTATAAACCCAAGTCACGTGGTGTCTCCTCAATCTGGCGCGCGCGCTGGACCTAAAATAAAATAAAAACTTTCCAAACTAAACATGAAACTTCCCCGGATAATATAGACCTCTCACAGAAACAAACAAACAAACAAACAAACAAACAAACAAACAAACAAACAACACACACACACACACACACACAACAAACAATCATGTTCTAAGGGGGGAAAGACCGTTTACAATTGCTTTTGAAAGCAATTGATTATATTTAAAACGGCAATTTTAACCATTCTGTTCCGTTTAATATAAAAAAAAAAAAAAAAAATCTCCCCGAGACCCCCTTTTGCCCCCCCCCCCCTTTTATTACCCTCCACTTACAAATGAATGTAGCTTGTGTGCATCTATCATATCAACGGATAAAACGACAACTCCAGTTTTTTCCCTATTATATTGTTCTTACATCTCTTCTGAAAAAAAAATCCACATGTTTGTTATCAGTTGAACTCTGAAACTACAAGTCCAATCGACCCCAAACTTTACAGTCAGCAGGGCATACATGTACTAAAGGTTCATAAAACAACGTGGTGCAGATATCTCTCAAGACTTTTCCTAGAGAAAAAAAATGGCAATGCTGTGAAAATCGCTTGCTAGGTCCGTAAATCTCAGTAAAAACCTACAATAAAATTCCCTCCTAGATTGAAATACTTATCTGTGTTACAAACTGGTGCTGAAAAATGTAATTATCAAAATAATCCTTAAAGTGTATTAAAGTTCCACCGGATCAATTAAATCCAAACATGCACTGCTGGGAACTGTGATCAAAATGTCAATTTCCCCTACAATGACAAAAGAATTACATTGTGTACATTCCGTCTCTATACATGTTGTCTGTTCAACATCCCGACCTAAAGAGAAATAAAAAGACTAAGTTTTCGTTATTATAAACCAAGTCACGTGGTGTCTCCTCATCTGGCGCGCGCGCTGGACCTAAAATAAAATAAAAACTTTCCAAACTAAACATAAACTTCCCCGAATAATATAGACCTCTCACAGAAACAAACAAACAAACAAACAACAAACAAACAAACAAACAAACAAAACACACACACACACACACACACAAAACAATCATGTTTCTAAGGGAAAGACTTACAATTGCTTTGAAGCAATTGATTTATATTGTAAAACGGCAATTTTAACCATTCGTCCGTTTATAAAAAAAAAAAAAAAATCTCCCGAACCCCCTTTTGCCCCCCCCCCCCTTTTTATACCCTCCACTTACAAAGAATTACTTGTGTCTATCTATCATATCAACGGATAAGAACGACAACTCCAGTTTTTCCCTATTATATTGTTCTTACATCTCTTCTGAAAAAAAAATCCACAGTTTGTTATCAGTTGAACTCTGAAACTACAAGTCCAATCGACCCCAAACTTTACAGTCAGCAGGGCATACATGTACTAAAGGTTCATAAAACAACGTGGTGCAGATATCTCTCAAGACTTTTCCTAGAGAAAAAAAAATGGCAATGCTGTGAAAATCGCTTGCTAGGTCCGTAAATCTCAGTAAAAACCTACAATAAAATGTCCGCTCCTAGATTGAAATACTTATCTGTGTTACAAACTGGTGCTGAAAAATGTACATTATCAGAAAATAATCCTTAAATGTGTATTAAAGTTCCACCGGATCAATTAAATCCAAAACAGCACTGCTGGTGAACTGTGATCAAAATGTCAATTTCCTCCTACAATACAAAAGAAATTACATTGTGTACATTCCGTCTCTATACATGTTGTCTGTTCAACATCCCGACCTAAAGAGAAATAAAAGACTAAGTTTTCGTTATTATAAACCCAAGTCACGTGGTGTCTCCTCAATCTGGCGCGCGCGCTGGACCTAAAATAAAATAAAAACTTTCCAAACTAAACATGAAACTTCCCGGAATAATATAGACCTCTCACAGAAACAAACAAACAAACAAACAAACAAACAAACAAACAAACAAACAAAACACACACACACCACACACACAAACAATCATGTTTCTAAGGGGGAAAGACCGTTTACAATTGCTTTTGAAGCAATTGATTTATATTGTAAACGGCAATTTTAACCTTCTGTTCCGTTTATATAAAAAAAAAAAAAAAAATCTCCCCGAGACCCCCTTTGCCCCCCCCCCCTTTTATTACCCTCCACTTACAAATGAATGTACTTGTGTGCTATCTATCATATCAACGGATAAGAACGACAACTCCAGTTTTTTCCCTATTATATTGTTCTTACATCTCTTCTGAAAAAAAAATCCACATGTTTGTTATCAGTTGAACTCTGAAACTACAAGTCCAATCGACCCCAAACTTTACAGTCAGCAGGGCATACATGTACTAAAGGTTCATAAAACAACGTGGTGCAGATATCTCTCAAGACTTTTCCTAGAGAAAAAAAAATGCAATGCTGTGAAAATCGCTTGCTAGGTCCGTAAATCTCAGTAAAAACCTACAATAAATGTCCGCTCCTAGATTGAAATACTATCTGTGTTACAAACTGGTGCTGAAAAATGTACATTATCAGAAAATAATCCTTAAATGTGTATTAAAGTTCCACCGATCAATTAAATCCAAAACATGCACTGCTGGTGAACTGTGATCAAATGTCAATTTCCTCCTACAATGACAAAAGAAATTACATTGTGTACATTCCGTCTCTATACATGTTGTCTGTTCAACATCCCGACCTAAAGAGAAATAAAAAGACTAAGTTTTCGTTATTATAACCCAAGTCACGTGGTGTCTCCTCAATCTGGCGCGCGCGCTGGACCTAAAATAAAATAAAAACTTTCCAAACTAAACATGAAACTTCCCCGGAATAATATAGACCTCTCACAGAACAAACAAACAAACAAACAAACAAACAACAACAAACAAACAAACACAACACACACACCACACAAACAATCATGTTTCTAAGGGGGGAAAGACCGTTACAATTGCTTTTGAAAGCAATTGATTTATATTGTAAAACGGCAATTTTAACCTTCTGTTCCGTTTATATAAAAAAAAAAAAAAAAATCTCCCGAGACCCCCTTTTGCCCCCCCCCCCTTTTTATACCCTCCACTTACAAATGAATGTAGCTTGTGTGCTATCTATCATATCAACGGATAAGAACGACAACTCCAGTTTTTCCCTATTATATTGTTCTTACATCTCTTCTGAAAAAAAAATCCACATGTTTGTTATCAGTTGAACTCTGAAACTACAAGTCCAATCGACCCCAAACTTTACAGTCAGCAGGGCATACATGTACTAAAGGTTCATAAAACAACGTGGTGCAGATATCTCTCAAGACTTTTCCTAGAGAAAAAAAAATGGCAATGCTGTGAAAATCGCTTGCTAGGTCCGTAAATCTCAGTAAAAACCTACAATAAAATGTCCGCTCCTAGATTGAAATACTTATCTGTGTTACAAACTGGTGCTGAAAAATGTACATTTCAGAAAATAATCCTTAAATGTGTATTAAAGTTCCACCGGATCAATTAAATCCAAAACATGCACTGCTGGTGAACTGTGATCAAATGTCAATTTCCTCCTACAATGACAAAAGAAATTACATTGTGTACATTCCGTCTCTATACATGTTGTCTGTTCAACATCCCGACCTAAAGAGAAATAAAAAGACAAGTTTTCGTTATTATAAACCCAAGTCACGTGGTGTCTCCTCAATCTGGCGCGCGCGCTGGACCTAAAATAAAATAAAAACTTTCCAAACTAAACATGAAACTTCCCCGGAATAATATAGACCTCTCACAGAAACAAACAAAACAAACAAACAAACAAACAAACAAACAAACACCACACACACACACACACACAAACAATCATGTTTCTAAGGGGGAAAGACCGTTACATTGCTTTTTGAAAGCAATTGATTTAATTGTAAAACGGCAATTTTAACCATTCTGTCCGTTATATAAAAAAAAAAAAAAAAATCTCCCGAGACCCCCTTTGCCCCCCCCCCCCTTTTTATTACCCTCCACTTACAAATGAATGTAGCTTGTGTGCTATCTACATATCAACGGATAAAACGACAACTCCAGTTTTCCTATTATATTGTTCTTACATCTCTTCTGAAAAAAAAAACCACATGTTTGTTATCATTGAACTCTGAACTACAAGTCCAACGACCCAACTTACAGTCACAGGGCATACAGTACTAAAGTTCATAAAACAACGTGGTGCAGATATCTCTCAAGACTTTTCCTAGAGAAAAAAAATGCAATGCTTGAAAATCGCTTGCTAGTCCGTAAATCTCAGTAAAAACCTACAATAAAATGTCCGCTCCTAGATTGAAATACTTATCTGTTACAAACTGTGCTGAAAAATGTACATATCAGAAATAATCCTTAAATGTGTATTAAAGTTCCACCGATCAATAAATCCAAAACATGCACTGCTGGTGAACTGTGATCAAATGTCAATTCCTCCTACAATGACAAAAGAAATTACATTGTGTCATTCCGTCTCTATACATGTGTCTGTTCAACATCCCGACCTAAAGAGAAATAAAAGACTAAGTTTTCGTATTAAAACCCAGTCACGTGGTGTCTCCTCAATCTGGCGCGCGCGTGACCTAAAATAAAATAAAACTTTCCAACTAAACATGAAACTTCCCCGGAATAATATAGACCTCTCACAGAAACAAACAAACAAACAAACAAACAAACAAACAAACAAACAAACAAACAAACACACACACACACACACACACACACAAACAATCATGTTCTAAGGGGAAAGACCGTTTACAATGCTTTTTGAAAGCAATTGATTATATTGTAAAACGCAATTTTAACCATTCTGTTCCGTTTAATAAAAAAAAAAAAAAAATCTCCCCGAGACCCCCTTTTGCCCCCCCCCCCCTTTTTATTACCCTCCACTTACAAATGAATGTAGCTTGTGTGCTATCTATCATATCAACGGATAAGAACGACAACTCCAGTTTTTTCCCTATTATATTGTTCTTACATCTCTTCTGAAAAAAAAATCCACATGTTTGTTATCAGTTGAACTCTGAAACTACAAGTCCAATCGACCCCAAACTTTACAGTCAGCAGGGCATACATGTACTAAGTTCATAAAACAACGTGGTGCAGATATCTCTCAAGACTTTCCTAGAGAAAAAAAAATGCAATGCTGTGAAAATCGCTTGCTAGGTCCGTAAATCTCAGTAAAAACCTACAATAAAATGTCCGCTCCTAGATTGAAATACTTACTGTGTTACAAACTGGTGCTGAAAATGTACATTATCAGAAAATAATCCTTAAATGTGTATTAAAGTTCCACCGGATCAATAAATCCAAAACATGCACTGCTGGTGAACTGTGATCAAATGTCAATTTCCTCCTACAATGACAAAAGAAATTACATTGTTACATTCCTCTCTATACATGTTGTCTGTTCAACATCCCGACCTAAAGAGAAATAAAAGACTAAGTTTCGTTATTATAAACCCAAGTCACGTGTGTCCCTCAATCTGGCGCGCGCGCTGGACCTAAAAAAAATAAAAACTTCCAAACTAAACATGAAACTTCCCCGAATAATATAGACCTCTCACAGAAACAAACAAACAAACAAACAAACAAACAAACAAACAAACAAACAAACAACACACACACACACACACACAAACAATCATGTTTCTAAGGGGGGAAAGACCGTTTACAATTGCTTTTTGAAAGCAATTGATTTATATTGTAAAACGGCAATTTTAACCATTCTGTTCCGTTTATATAAAAAAAAAAAAAAAAATCTCCCCGAGACCCCTTTTGCCCCCCCCCCCCCCTTTTATTACCCTCCACTTACAAATGAATGTAGCTTGTGTGCTATCTATCATATCAACGGATAAGAACGACAACTCCATTTTTTCCCTATTATATTGTTCTTACATCTCTTCTGAAAAAAAAATCCACATGTTTGTTATCAGTTGAACCTGAAACTACAAGTCCAATCGACCCCAAACTTTACAGTCACAGGGCATACAGTACTAAAGGTTCATAAAACAACGTGGTGCAGATATCTCTCAAGACTTTTCCTAGAAAAAAAAATGGCAATGCTGTGAAATCGCTTGCTAGGTCCGTAAATCTCAGTAAAAACCTACAATAAAATGTCCGCTCCTAGATTGAAATACTTATCTGTGTTACAAACTGTGCTGAAAAATGTACATTATCAGAAAAAATCCTTAAATGTGTATTAAAGTTCCACCGGATCAATTAAATCCAAAACATGCACTGCTGGTGAACTGTGATCAAAATGTCAATTTCCTCCTACAATGACAAAAGAAATTACATTGTGTACATTCCGTCTCTATACATGTTGTCTGTTCAACATCCCGACCTAAAGAAATAAAAAGACTAAGTTTTCGTTATTATAAACCCAAGTCACGTGGTGTCTCCTCAATCTGGCGCGCGCGCTGGACCTAAAATAAAATAAAAACTTTCCAAACTAAACATGAAACTTCCCCGGAATAATATAGACCTCTCACAGAAACAAACAAACAAACAAACAAACAAACAAACAAACAAACAAACAAACAAACAAACACACACACACACACACACACAAACAATCATGTTTCTAAGGGGGAAAGACCGTTTACAATTGCTTTTTGAAAGCAATTGATTTATATTGTAAAACGGCAATTTTAACCATTCTGTTCCGTTTTATAAAAAAAAAAAAAAAAAATCTCCCCGAGACCCCCTTTTGCCCCCCCCCCCCTTTTTATTACCCTCCACTTACAAATGAATGTAGCTTGTGTGCTATCTATCATATCAACGGATAAGAACGACAACTCCAGTTTTTTCCCTATTATTAAGGTCTTTCCTTTCTTAAATGGAAAGACCTTACTGTATTTCGTTTGTTTATTATTATTATTCTTTTTCTTCCGCCGTTTTCAAAGTCAATCCCCAAGAAAAGTACGCAAGATATCAAAATAATCTTTGGTACCAAGTATCGGGTCAATAAAAGCTATCTTGTATTAAGGGCACCGAAGTGTACTATTTACGTTATAGGAGTTATCTCCCCAATTACAAAAAACACTGTTATCGCTATAACTCATGAACTATAAGACTTAGCGGCAAATGTTTTTTTTTTAAATGTTCCTTGCCAAATGATACAAGTTCAAATAATTTTAACCGAAGCGATCCAGTGACTTATTATAGGAGTTATTTCCCCTTGAATATTTTAATTTTCGATATGCATATAAATCTCATGAACCGTAAGTCGTAAAGACTCCGGGTCTTCAGATTTGAGTTCATTGGACCAAAACTTAAAAATATAGGTCAAGGTCAAAGGTCAGGGTCATATTTTAGATTTTCAAAAGTTTTTCATTTCCCTATAACTATTGAACGGTTATAGATACAGAAAATTTAAGCAGTGAAAAATGATTGGTACTTTAAGGGGCAACTTTTTACATTATGACTATATTGATTTTACCATCATGTAAGGGACATAACTCCCACTAATGGTTTTTAAAAAGCCATTTTTAGGCAAAACTGTTAAACAAAAGGTCCTTGACCCATAGGGTCTTTTGCAATGACCTTGTGGAGCAATGACCTTGACGAAGGTCACAAGGTCAAAGGTCAAGGTCATCAAATGTGGTTTTTGGCACTATTTAAACAGTTTTATGTGTGTTTGAATCCAAACCAACCAACCAACCAACCAATCAATCATTCAATCAATCAATCAATCAATCAATCAATCAATCAATGTTTCCGTTTAATGTGTTTCATAAGGGATCCAAGGTGTTTTTTTTTTGCTTGTTTTAATTGAGCCTATTAAACGTGTTTAACCAACCAACGTGTTTAACCAGCATATTTAACCGACGTGTTTAACCAACCAACCAACCAACCAACCAATCAATCAATCAATCATTCAATACATGTTTCCGTTTCATGTGTTTAATACGGAATCCAAGGTCTCTTTTTTTCGCTTGTTGCAAGAGACCCTGTATCAAGTGTTTAACTAATAAACCAACCAACCAACCAACCAACTAATCAATAAATTTATCAATCAATATATATATGATATATTTATTTATGACAGTATAATTAAAAGAAAATGGAAGGAAAGACCTATCAATTATTCAAGAAGAATTGAACTTTAATTAGGTCTTTCCACTTTTCTGTGGAAAGACCTATTGTTTTTCTTCTGATTATTTTTTTTTTTTTCTTCCGCCTAATTTTGTTCTTGCGATAAACATTTGTTTCGCAATATGTCGCTTAGATATTTTGTATATGATATCGAACAGTTTATGCGCTTTTGAAATTTACCCTGCGTAAACGAATACTTTTCTTTGTAGGAGTTATCTCCCCAAACACTGTTTTCCTTGTTACGGCATCTCCTTCGCAACCGTAAAAGATTATGACAAATTTATTTTACAAAATTGCTCGTTATATCCTTCGCATGATTTGTCCTATTTTGACCGAAGCGATATGACCGCTCCATATGAGAGTTATTTCCCCTTATGCATCTGATATAAGTGATATGAATTTCTATCTTATAAATCATAAGTGATAGAGACCTAGGATTTTTTGATTTGAGGTCCTTGGTCCCAAAAAATGAAAATTAGGTCAAGGTCAAAGGTCAAGGTCATATTCTAATATTTGAATTTGGCTTATTTTCTCTTATATCCAAAGACTGTATAAGATATCAACAAATTATTTTTACTAAATTGTTAGTTGCGACATGTCGTAAGATGTAAATTTTGATTGCAAGCGTACGTTGAATGTAAAAGGGAGTTTTCTCCCCTCTTGTATTTAAAAATACGCGTTTGGTGATTATAACTCATTAACTAAATATAATTAAGACCTATGGTCTTTTGAATTGAGGTCCTTGGTTTATGACCTTGAAATTGATCTCAAGGTCATAGCTTAATTTGACGTTCTAGATTTTGACCTTTGCTTTTATTCTATATGTATACATGATAACGATATACAACTTTTAGAAAAAGGTATCAAACCATTTAACCTTGAAAAACCAACCGGAAGTGACCTTTTGTAAACCGGAAGTAGCTATTTTTTTGTACTTTATTAATATAAAAGTATATAGAACCAGATATTTTTGGAATCAGTGTCAAGTAAATATTCAAATATAATCGGAAGTAACATTTTTCAAACCGGAAGTAACAAATTATCTCCCTTATTTAAAAAAAATGTATGGAAACAATATATTTTTGGAATCAGCTTACTAGGAGCTATCATTTGACGATTGAAATGACATTTTAAACTTAGTTTCACAACTTTTCATATCAAAATACATTGTTTTGATGGAAAGACCTTCAATTGTTCTCTGAACAATTGGTTTTTAATTATTATTATTATTCTTTCCGCCAAACTTTAACGAAATTTCCCCAAAAAAGTACGCGACATGTTGAAATGATATTAGGTATCTAGTATCGGTTGACCAAAATATCTTGTGGTGAGGGCATGACCTCGTAACATTTCCTTTATAGGGGTTATCTCCCCTAACACCGAAAAAGTTGTTATCATTCTAACTCAATAACCATAATAGGTAGAAAAAAAAACAAAGGGTGGAATTTGTTCAGGAACAGACCCTGGTGCTTCGTTACATTTGAATCGAAAAGATTCAACGACTCATTGGTAGGGTTATGCCCCTTTGAAAATTAACAAATGTCGGTTGGCCACTCAAACTCAAAAACTGTAAGTTGTAGCCACCTAGGATCATCACAAATGATCATCAATTCACATGAACATGAAAACTGACCTAAGGTCAAAGGTCAAGGTCATGACCTAGATTTTGAACTTAACTTGTTATCGGATTCACTAAATAACCGTAAAAGATGGCTGTTAAAATGTAACGGAGAAAATATGTGTCTTGTTGAGATCTACATTTGCTATGTTGGGTTAAAAATCATTGGACCAATTGTTATGGAACTAGGGCACCAAAACTGTTTTTGGGGACCGAAATGATGATTGTTTGCTTATAACTTAAAAGTGGTTAGAGATAGAAAGAAACTTTGAATAGCAAAAATGATCAGCATAATAATATCTACAAAGTTAGGTCAAGGTCAGAGGTCAAGTCCCTAGCAACGACATAAAACACCATAGCAACCATATATTTTTGAACTTAGAAGGCTATGAATAATATAAATATGACATTTTTATTACTGGACATGACATTTTTGTCCCTAGCAACGACATACAAGTCCTTAGCAATCACTTATTTTTTTTAACTTTAAATACTATGAATAGTACATATGACATTTTTAATATCTTATTTTAATATATTTATTCTTAGGAATGATTTTTGCCCTAAGCAACCACTTATGAACATAAAAGTCCTTAGAAACCATATTTTTTTTTAACTAAGAAGGCAATTAATAAAAGAAAAAAGGAAAGACCATTGAATTGTTCTGGAACAATTGACTTTTTAATTAAGGTCTTTCCTTTTACAAAAGGGAAAGACCTTACTGTATTTCTTCTGTTTATTATTATTAAGGTCTTTCCTTTTACTAAAGGGAAAGACCTTACTGTATTTCTTCTGATTATTATTATTATTATTATTATTATTAAGGTCTTTCCTTTTACAAAAGGGAAAGACCTTACTGTATTTCTTTTGTTTATTAAGGTCTTTCCTTTTACAAAAGGGAAAGACCTTACTGTATTTCTTCTGTTTATTATTAAGGTCTTTCCTTTTACTAAAGGGAAAGACCTTACTGTATTTCTTCTGATTATTATTATTAGGTCTTTCAACCTTTCGGATGAAAGACCTATTGTTTTTGTTCTGATTATTATTATTATTATTATTATTTTTTTTCTTCCGCCAACATTTTTTTCCTTCGCTGTTTTTTTGTTTCGCAAGATGTCGCTTAGATAAATGAAATATGATATCGAACAGTTTATGCGCTTTTGAAACTGACACCGCGAAACCCAATACTTTCCCATATAAGAGTTATCTCCCCGAACACTGTTTTTTTTGTTATCGCTTAATCTTCACAACCGTTTAAGAAACCGACAAATTTATTTTTCCAAATGGCGCGTTACATCCTCAGGACGTTCTGTTTTTTTTTGACCGAAGCCTTATAGAGATTCCATATGAGAGTTAATTCCCCTTTTGTTTTTGAAATTTTGGAATGTATTTTAAACTGGAAAACCATAAGTGATAGAGACCTCGGGTCTTTTGATTTGAGATCCTTGGTCCAAAAAAACGAAAATTAGGTCAAGGTCAAAGGTCAAGGTCGTATTTTAGATTTTTATTGGTCTTTGATTTCCCTATAACTTTTGAATGGTTATAGATACAGAAAATTTTCATAGTGAAAAATGTTTGGTACCTCAAGGGGCAACTTTGTTACATTTCGACTGCATTGGTTTTACCATTGTGTAAGGGACATAATCCCCATTGATGGTTTATATAAAGCCTGCCAACCAACCAACCAACCAACCAACCAACCAATCAATCAATCAATCAATCATGATCAATCAACCAATCATGATCAAATAATCAATCATGATCAATCAATCATGTTTCCGTCTCATGTGTTTAATATAGGGTTCAAGATCTTCTTTGCTTCTTTTTCGCTGTTTCAATTGACCCTATCCAACGTGTTTAACCAACCAACCAACCAACCAACCAACCAACCAACCAACCAACAACCAATCAATCAATCAATCAATCAATCATGATCAATCAATCAATCAATCATGATCATGTTCATCAATCAATCAATCATGTTTCCGTTTCATGTGTTTAATATAGGGTCCAAGATCTTCTGTTTCTTTTTCGCTGTTTCAATTGACCCTATCCAAGTGTTTAACCAACCAACCAATCAATCAATCAATCAATCAATAAATCAATCAATCAATCATGATCATGATCAATCAATCATGATCAATGATCATGACCAATCAATCAATCATGTTTCCGTTTCATGTGTTTAATATAGGGTCCAAGATCTTCTGTTACTTTTTCGCTGTTTCAATTGACCCTATCCAACGTGTTTAACCAACCAACCAATCAATCAATCAATCAATCAATCAATCAATCAATCAAACCAACATAATCAATCAATCAATCAATATGTATGCTGTTTATTTATGACAGTATAGTGAAGGAACAAACTCTCAATTATTCAAGAAAAATTGAAATTTAATATTGTTCTTACGTCTCTTCTGAAAAAAAAATCCACATGTACTCTGAAACTACAAGTCCAATCGACCTCAAAATTTGCAGTCAGCAGGGCATACATGTAATAAAGGTTCATAAAAAAACTTGGTGCAGATATCTACTCAAGACTTTTCCTAGAGAAAAGAAATGGCAATACCGTAAAAATCGCTTGCTAGGTCCGTCAATCTCAGTAAAAACCTACAATAAAATGTCCGCTCCGAGATTGAAATACTAATCTGTGTTACAAACAGGTGCTGAAAAAATGTACATTATCAGAAAATAATCATTAAATGTGTTTTAAAGTTACACCGGATCGATTAAATCCAAAACATGCACTGCCCTGACCTTGATCAAAATGTCAATTTCCTACAATGACAAAAAAATTACATTTGTGCATTCCGTCTCTATACATGTTTGTCTGTTCAACGTCCCCACCTAAAAAGAAATAAAAAGACTAAGTTTTCGTTATTATAAACCCGTGTCACGTGATTGTCGCGCGCGCTGTACCTAAAATAAAAGAAACACTTTCCAAACTAAACATGAAACTTCTCCGGTAACACAATACTATAGATCCCTTACAGAAACAAACAAACAAACAAACAAACAAACAAACAAACAACACCCCCCCCCCCCCCACCCAAATCAATCTATGTTTCAAAGGGGAAAGACGTTCACAATTGCTTTTTAAAAGCAATTGATTTATATTGTAAAACGGCAATTTTAACCATTCTGTTCGTTATATATATAAAAAAAAAAAAAAACCTGGGACCCCTTTGCCCCCCCCCCTTTTTTTTTACCCCACTTACAAATGAATTAGTTGTGTGCTATCCTTTATCAACGGATAAGAACGACAACTCCTTTTTCCCTATTATTGGTCTTTCAACCTTTCGGATGAAGACTATGTTTTTGTTTGATTATTATTATTATTATATTATTTTTTTTCTTCCGCAACATTTTTTTCCTTCGCGTTTTTTTGTTTCGCAAGATGTCGCTTATAAATGAAATATGATATCGACAGTTTATGCGCTTTTGAAACGACACGCGAACCCAATACTTCCCATATAAGAGTTCTCCCCGAACACTGTTTTTTTTGTTATCGCTTAATCTCACAACCGTTAAGAAACGACAAATTATTTTTCCAAATGGGCTTACATCCTCAGGACGTTCTGTTTTTTTTTGACCGAAGCCTTATAGAGATTCCATATGAGAGTTAATTCCCCTTTTGTTTTTGAAATTTTGGAATGTATTTTAAACTGGAAAACCATAAGTGATAGAGACCTCGGGTCTTTTGATTTGAGATCCTTGGTCCAAAAAAACGAAAATTAGGTCAAGGTCAAAGGTCAAGGTCGTATTTTAGATTTTTATTGGTCTTTGATTTCCCTATAACTTTTGAATGGTTATAGATACAGAAAATTTTCATAGTGAAAAATGTTTGGTACCTCAAGGGGCAACTTTGTTACATTTCGACTGCATTGGTTTTACCATTGTGTAAGGGACATAATCCCCATTGATGGTTTATATAAAGCCTGCCAACCAACCAACCAACCAACCAACCAACCAATCAATCAATCAATCAATCATGATCAATCAACCAATCATGATCAAATAATCAATCATGATCAATCAATCATGTTTCCGTCTCATGTGTTTAATATAGGGTTCAAGATCTTCTTTGCTTCTTTTTCGCTGTTTCAATTGACCCTATCCAACGTGTTTAACCAACCAACCAACCAACCAACCAACCAACCAACCAACCAACCAACCAATCAATCAATCAATCAATCAATCATGATCAATCAATCAATCAATCATGATCATGATCAATCAATCAATCAATCATGTTTCCGTTTCATGTGTTTAATATAGGGTCCAAGATCTTCTGTTTCTTTTTCGCTGTTTCAATTGACCCTATCCAACGTGTTTAACCAACCAACCAATCAATCAATCAATCAATCAATAAATCAATCAATCAATCATGATCATGATCAATCAATCATGATCATGATCATGACCAATCAATCAATCATGTTTCCGTTTCATGTGTTTAATATAGGGTCCAAGATCTTCTGTTTCTTTTTCGCTGTTTCAATTGACCCTATCCAACGTGTTTAACCAACCAACCAATCAATCAATCAATCAATCAATCAATCAATCAATCAACCAACCAACTAATCAATCAATCAATCAATATGTATGACTGTTTATTTATGACAGTATAGTGAAGGAACAAACTCTCAATTATTCAAGAAAAATTGAAATTTAATATTGTTCTTACGTCTCTTCTGAAAAAAAAATCCACATGTACTCTGAAACTACAAGTCCAATCGACCTCAAAATTTGCAGTCAGCAGGGCATACATGTAATAAAGGTTCATAAAAAAACTTGGTGCAGATATCTCTCAAGACTTTTCCTAGAGAAAAGAAATGGCAATACCGTAAAAATCGCTTGCTAGGTCCGTCAATCTCAGTAAAAACCTACAATAAAATGTCCGCTCCGAGATTGAAATACTAATCTGTGTTACAAACAGGTGCTGAAAAATGTACATTATCAGAAAATAATCATTAAATGTGTTTTAAAGTTACACCGGATCGATTAAATCCAAAACATGCACTGCCCGTGACCTGTGATCAAAATGTCAATTTCCTCCTACAATGACAAAAGAAATTACATTGTGTACATTCCGTCTCTATACATGTTGTCTGTTCAACATCCCGACCTAAAGAGAAATAAAAAGACTAAGTTTTCGTTATTATAAACCCAAGTCACGTGGTGTCTCCTCAATCTGGCGCGCGCGCTGGACCTAAAATAAAATAAAAACTTTCCAACTAAACATAGAAACTTCCCCGGAATAATATAGACCTCTCACAGAAACAAACAAACAAACAAACAAACAAACAAACAAACAAACAAACAAACAAACACACACAACACACACACACACAAAACAATCATGTTTCTAAGGGGGGAAAGACCGTTTACAATTGCTTTTTGAAAGCAATTGATTTATATTGTAAAACGGCAATTTTAACCATTCTGTTCCGTTTATATAAAAAAAAAAAAAAAAAAATCTCCCGAGACCCCCTTTTGCCCCCCCCCCCCCTTTTTTATTACCCTCCACTTACAAATGAATGTAGCTTGTGTGCTATCTATCATATCAACGGATAAGAACGACAACTCCAGTTTTTTCCCTATTATTAAGGTCTTTCCTTTCTTAAATGGAAAGACCTTACTGTATTTCGTTTGTTTATTATTATTATTATTATTATTATTCTTTTTCTTCCGCCGTTTTTCAAAGTTAATCGGTGATAAAAGTACGCAAGATATCAAAATGATCTTTGGTATCAAGTATCGGGTTAATAAAAGCTATCTTGTAAAAGGGGCACCGAAGTGTACTATTTACTTTATAGGAGTTATCTCCCTAATTACAAAAAAACACTGTTATCGCTATATCTCATAAACTATAAGACTTAGCGGCAAATGGTTTTTTTTGAAATGTTCCTTGCCAAATGATACAAGTTCAAATAATTTTAACCGAAGCGATCCGGTGACTTATTATAGGAGTTATTTCCCCTTGAATATTTAAATTTTCGATATGCATATAAATCTCATGAACCGTAAGTCATAAAGACTGCGGGTCTTCAGATTTGAGTTCATTGGACCAAAAACTAGAAAATATAGGTCAAGGTCAAAGGTCAAGGTCATATTTTAGATTTTCAAAAGTTTTTCATTTCCCTATAACTATTGAACGGTTATAGATACAGAAAAAATTAAGCAGTTGAAAATGATTGGTACTTCAAGGGGCAACTTTTTTACATTATGACTATACTGATTTTACCATCATGTAAGGGACATAACTCCCATTGATGGTTTTTAAAAAGCCATTTTTAGGCAAAACTCTTTAACAAAAGGTCCTTGACCCATACGGTCTTTTGCAATGACCTTGTGGAGCAATGACCTTGACGAAGGTCACAAGGTCAAAGGTCAAGGTCATCAAATTATGTGTTTTTTGGCACTATTTAAACAGTTTTATGTGTGTTTGAATTCCAACCAACCAACCAACCAATCAATCAATCAATCAATCAATCAATCAATCAATCAATCAATCAATCAATCAATCAATTAATCAATCAATCAATCAATCAATCAAAGCAAGTTTCCGTTTCATGTGTTTAATACGGGATCCAAGGTCTCTTTTTTCGCTTGTTTTAATTGACACTTTCCAACGTGTTTAACCAACGTGTTTAACCAACGTGTTTTACCAACATGTTTTACCAACGTGTTTAACCAACCAACCAACCAACCAACCAATCAATCAATGCATGTTTCTGTTTCATGTGTTTCATACGGGATCCAATGTTGTTTTTTTTCGCTTGTTTTAATTCAGCCTATCCAACCAACGTGTTTAACCAACGTGTTTAACCAACGTGTTTCACCAACGTGTTTAACCAACGTGTTTAACCAACGTGTTAAACCAACATGTTTAACCAACGTGTTTAACTAACCAACCAACGTGTTTAACTAACCAATCAATCAATGCATGTTTCCGTTTCATGTGTTTCATACGGGATCCAAGGTTTTTTTTCTCGCTTGTTTTAATTGAGCCTATTCAACCAACGTGTTTAACCAACGGTTTTTTCCAACTGTTTTTAACCAACTTTTAAAAACCAAAAGTTTTTTAAAAACCCCAAATTTTTTTAACTAACCAACCAACTTTAAAAACCCCAAACCCAAAAAACCAATCATCAATGCAGTTTCCGTTTCATGTTTTTAAATAGGGGGCCAATTTTTTTTTTTTTTGTTTTTTTTAATTTGGGGGCCCCACCCAAAACCAAAAGTTTTTAAAAACCCAAAGGTTTTTTAAAACCCAACTTTTTAAAAAAAAAGGTTTTTAAAAAAAACCCCAAACCCAAATTTTTTTTAAACCCCAACCCAAACCCAAACCAATAAATTTCAATGCAGTCACGTTTCATGTGTTTCATAGGGGGCCCAAAATTTTTTTTCCCCCCTTTTTTTTATTGACCCCATCCCCCCCCCGGGTTTTTAAACCCAAAAACGTTTTTAAAAACCACTTTTTTAACCAACGGTTTAACCAACGTGTTTAACTAACCAACCAATTTTTTAACTAAAACCCAAAAGGGTTTTTAAACCCCAAAAAACCCCAAAAAATTTCAATCTTTAAACTTTCAGGGTTTTTTATAGGGGGCCCAAAGGGTTTTTTTTTTCCTTTTTTTTAATTGGCCACCCAAACCCAAACCCGTTTTTAAAAAAAAAAACCCAAAAGTTTAACCAACGTTTTTAACAAACCCAAACCCAAAAATTTTTAACCAACCCACCAATCAATCAACAATGCATGTCCACTTTTTTTGTTTCATAGGGCCCAAAAGGTTTTTTTTTCGCTTGTTTAATTACCCCTACCAACCAAGTTTTTAAAACCAACGTATTAAACCCCACGTTTTAACCAGCATTTTTTAACCAACGTTTTAACTAACCAACCAACGTTTTTTAAAACCAAACCCAAACCCAAAAAAAAATCAAAATGCTTTTTTATTTTTCATTGTTTCAAAGGGGGCCCAAAAATTTTTTTTTTTTTGCTTTTTTTAATTTTACCTATTCCAACCAACGGGGTTTTAAAAACCCAAAATGTTTAACCAACTTTTAAACCCCCATTTAACAAAAAAAATTTTAAAACTAACCAACCAACGTTTTTTAACCGCCAACCAATAAAACAATGCATTTTTCCTTTCATGTTTTTTAAAAACGGAACCCAAAGGGGCTTTTTTTTTTTGTTTTTTTTCAAGAAAACCCCATATCAAGGTTTAATTAAAAACCAATAAACCCAAAATAATCAAAAAATTAACCCCAAACAATGTATATGATATTTTTTTTTATGACAGATAATTAAAAAAAAAATGGGGGGCCTATCAATTATTCAAGAAGAATGTTTTTAAAAAATATTTTCTTCACCCTTTTTAAAAAAAAAAAAACCACAGTTTTTTATAAATTTGGGAACTCTAAACTACAACCCAATCGCCCCCAAATTTTTTAACAGTCACAGGCATACATTCTAAAGGTTCAAAAAAACAATTTGGGTAAAAATTTTCTCTCAAGACTTTTCCTAAAAAAAAAAAAAGGAAATGCGGGAAAACCCTTTGGGGGGGGTTTCCAAAACCCAAAAAAAAAACCTAAAAAAAAAATTTTCCGCTCCTGTTTTGAAATACTTACTGTTTTACAAACTGGGCTGAAAAATGACATTTTCAAAAAATAACCTTAAAAGTGTATTAAAGTTCCACCGGGGTAAAATTAAAAACCAAAACATGCACTGCTGGTGAAAATGTGATCAAAATGTCCAAAATTTTCCCCCTACAATTTCAAAAAAATTACATTGGGGTAAAATTTTCCCCTCTAAAGTTGTCTTTCAACACCCCCACCAAAAAAAAAAAAAAGACTAAGTTTTCGTTATTATAAAAACCCCAAATCCTGGTGTTTTCCCCAATCGGGGGCCCCCGCGGACCTAAAATAAAATAAAAATTTTTCCCAAAAATAAACATAAAATTTCCCCGGGAAAAATATAACCTCCCCACAAAAAAAAAAAAACAAAAAAAAAACAAAAAACCCAAAAAAACAAACAAAAAAACACACACCCCCAAACCCCACACACAAACAATCAAATTTTTTTAAAAGGGGGGGGGAAACCGTTTAAAAAAATTTTTTTTAAAGAATTTTATTTTTTTTTGTAAAAACCAATTTTTAAAAACCCTTCTGTTCCGTTTATAAAAAAAAAAAAAAAAAATCTCCCCCCCAACCCCCTTTTCCCCCCCCCCCCCCCCCCTTTTTAAAATTTCCCCCCTTTTCAAATGAATGTAGCTTGGGGTTTCTATCTACTATAAAAAGGATAAGAACGACAACCCCCTTTTTTCCCTTTTTTAATCTTTCCTTTTCTTAAATGGAAAGCCCCTTTCTGTTTTCGTTTGTTTATTATTTTTATTATTATTATTTTTTTTTTTTCCGCCCTTTTTCAAATTAATCGGGGATAAAAGTACGCAAAATTCAAAAAACCCTTTTTACAAGATCGGGGTTTTAAAAAAAACTATCTTTTTAAAAAGGGGCCCCAAGGGGAAATTTTCTTTTTAGGGGTTACCCCCCCCAATTACAAAAAACACTTTTATCGCTATATCTCATAAACTATAAAAATTAGGGCAAATGGGTTTTTTTTTTTTTAAAAAAACCCCCTTTTTAAAAGATACAAAGTTCAAAAATTTTTTAAACCCAAGCGATCCGGGACTATTATATGGGGTTTTTTTCCCCTTAATATTTAAATTTTTGAATCATATAAATCTCATGAACCCTAAGTCAAAAGACGCGGGGCTTTAATTTGAGTTTATTGGACCCAAAATAGAAAATTAGTCAAGGGCAAATCAAGGTAATTTTTTGATTTTCAAAAGTTTTTTTATTTCCCCATAAATATTAACGGGTTTTAGATCAGAAAAATTAAGCAGTTAAAAAGGGTTGGTACTTCAAGGGCAACTTTTTTACATTATACTATACTGATTTACCATCATTAAGGGACTAACTCCCATTTATGGTTTTTAAAAAGCCCTTTTTTGGCAAAAAAAAACCTTTAAACAAAAGGTCCTTACCCATACTCTTTTTCAAAACCTTTTGACAAAGACCTTGACGAAGGGCACAAGGTCAAAGGGCAAAGGGCACAAATTAGGTTTTTTTTGGGACTAATTTTTTAAAATTTTTTTGTTTTTGAATTCCAACCAAACCAACCCCCAATCAATCAATCAATCTCAATCAAACAATCTCAATCAATCAATCAACAATCAATTTAAACAAACAATCAACAATCATCAAAA
>JAHUZM010000410.1:0-39237 GCA_019925275.1 Mytilus edulis
TTTTCGCTTAATGAAAAAGGCATCTTTTTAATGGCTCCGACGTGCAGAAATTAAAGATATTTTCTATACTTTGTAAAATATGAATATGATTTTCGGCAATTTTTAAACCTAATTGGATAAGCTTTCGATTAAATGTAATTCCAATCCTGTATCAACCAATCAGAAGCCGTATAGGATTCTATTCTGAGTACCATCTTGGGGTAAAAAACTTGCCGGTTAAATGTAAACAAATAATTGCGCTCTTGTAACCTATACGGTAGTGAAAAAAATTTCCGAAAATTAAGCGCCCGCGCCAAAAGTCGTGCTGGCGTCTATCTAGATGATATCACATCTTCAAAACATTATCTGGTCACTCTCTGAATTTGGAGAATCACTTTTTGCCGGCCGATCAGGCCAAAAATTGGAACTGATTTTTTCGCCAAATACGGTACTGGTCAAAGACACATGAAGATAATGTTAATTTATTGGCCTAATTTTTCGAAGGTCATCCAGCACTGATCAAATTGTCGACAAAACCGTTCTGATATGGAAAAGCTACATCGAATTTTGAAGAATGGCTATTTATGAAACCATTTCTTGAAAAAACACATTTTTGAAACAGACTATAGTATTTCTAAATGTTGAAAATATGATAATATTACTACTTTGGCAAGAGAAACTATTCTTGTACTACGATATTCAATGCCAAGATTAATTTTTCTACTTCGCAATTTAACTAAATCGTTGGTATTTGCTTAGGAACCCTTTTGGCCAATTTTCACGAAATTAGCTTTTTGCTAGAACAGCCACTGAGACACCGTCGTTATGGTTAAAAACCAAAATGTACCTTCAAATTCGAGCTAAATACATGCTTTCCCCGATAAAATCAGTAGATATCACAAAAACGTTGTTTTCTCTTCATACTTTGTCGACATTCAAGCCCACCCTAGATTTAGATATAGAAATAAATAAAAATAGGAAACAGACTATAGCATGAATTCACAACGATGAAAAGTCCATTTGACCCCGTTTCTCGCTGTTTCACATTTTTTCCGAGCAAAATGACTATTTTTGATATTTTTCAAAGCCTAATTAAAAAAAAATGTCATTTCTCTATAGGTTACAAGAGCGCAATTATTCGTAATGCATTTTCCATAGGGTACCACTAGTGTTCCGTATTTTTTTTCTCAAAGACTACACAAACTAGCGAAAAACGGGTGACAGTTCCTGTTACTAGAAATGCCAGTGTTGCATTACAACAACAAAAAAATATAGGGTCATGCGGCTCAAATTGACTTAAAATGCAGTTGAAAAAGATCGTCTACTTTTTTCGCTTAATGAAAAAGGCATCTTTTTAATGGCTCCGACGTGCAGAAATTAAAGATATTTTCTATACTTTGTAAAATATGAATATGATTTTCGGCAATTTTTAAACCTAATTGGATAAGCTTTCGATTAAATGTAATTCCAATCCTGTATCAACCAATCAGAAGCCGTATAGGATTCTATTCTGAGTACCATCTTGGGGTAAAAAACTTGCCGGTTAAATGTAAACAAATAATTGCGCTCTTGTAACCTATACGGTAGTGAAAAAAATTTCCGAAAATTAAGCGCCCGCGCCAAAAGTCGTGCTGGCGTCTATCTAGATGATATCACATCTTCAAAACATTATCTGGTCACTCTCTGAATTTGGAGAATCACTTTTTGCCGGCCGATCAGGCCAAAAATTGGAACTGATTTTTTCGCCAAATACGGTACTGGTCAAAGACACATGAAGATAATGTTAATTTATTGGCCTAATTTTTCGAAGGTCATCCAGCACTGATCAAATTGTCGACAAAACCGTTCTGATATGGAAAAGCTACATCGAATTTTGAAGAATGGCTATTTATGAAACCATTTCTTGAAAAAACACATTTTTGAAACAGACTATAGTATTTCTAAATGTTGAAAATATGATAATATTACTACTTTGGCAAGAGAAACTATTCTTGTACTACGATATTCAATGCCAAGATTAATTTTTCTACTTCGCAATTTAACTAAATCGTTGGTATTTGCTTAGGAACCCTTTTGGCCAATTTTCACGAAATTAGCTTTTTGCTAGAACAGCCACTGAGACACCGTCGTTATGGTTAAAAACCAAAATGTACCTTCAAATTCGAGCTAAATACATGCTTTTCCCCGATAAAATCAGTAGATATCACAAAACGTTGTTTTCTCTTCATACTTTGTCGACATTCAAGCCCACCCTAGATTTAGATATAGAAATAAATAAAAATAGGAAACAGACTATAGCATGAATTCACAACGATGAAAAGTCCATTTGACCCCGTTTCTCGCTGTTTCACATTTTTTCCGAGCAAAATGACTATTTTTGATATTTTTCAAAGCCTAATTAAAAAAAAATGTCATTTCTCTATAGGTTACAAGAGCGCAATTATTCGTAATGCATTTTCCATAGGGTACCACTAGTGTTCCGTATTTTTTTTCTCAAAGACTACACAAACTAGCGAAAAACGGGTGACAGTTCCTGTTACTAGAAATGCCAGTGTTGCATTACAACAACAAAAAAATATAGGGTCATGCGGCTCAAATTGACTTAAAATGCAGTTGAAAAAGATCGTCTACTTTTTTCGCTTAATGAAAAAGGCATCTTTTTATGGCTCCGACGTGCAGAAATTAAAGATATTTTCTATACTTTGTAAAATATGAATATGATTTTCGGCAATTTTTAAACCTAATTGGATAAGCTTTCGATTAAATGTAATTCCAATCCTGTATCAACAATCAGAAGCCGTATAGGATTCTATTCTGAGTACCATCTTGGGTAAAAAACTTGCCGTTAAATGTAAACAAATAATTGCGCTCTTGTAACCTATACGGTAGTGAAAAAAATTTCCGAAAATTAAGCGCCCGCGCCAAAAGTCGTGCTGGCGTCTATCTAGATGATATCACATCTTCAAAACATTATCTGGTCACTCTCTGAATTTGGAGAATCACTTTTTGCCGGCCGATCAGGCCAAAAATTGGAACTGATTTTTTCGCCAAATACGGTACTGGTCAAAGACACATGAAGATAATGTTAATTTATTGGCCTAATTTTTCGAAGGTCATCCAGCACTGATCAAATTGTCGACAAAACGTTCTGATATGAAAAGCTACATCGAATTTGAAGAATGCTATTTATGAAACCATTTCTTGAAAAAACACATTTTTGAAACAGACTATAGTATTTCTAAATGTTGAAAATATGATAATATTACTACTTTGGCAGAGAAACTATTCTTGTACTACGATATTCAATGCCAAGATTAATTTTTCTACTTCGCATTTACTAAATCGTTGTATTTGCTTAGGAACCCTTTTGGCCAATTTTCACGAAATTAGCTTTTTGCTAGAACAGCCACTGAGACACCGTCGTTATGGTTAAAAACCAAAATGTACCTTCAAATTCGAGCTAAATAATGCTTTCCCCGATAAAATCAGTGATATCACAAAAACGTTGTTTTCTCTTCATACTTTGTCGACATTCAAGCCCACCTAGATTTAGATATAGAAATAATAAAAATAGGAAACAGATATGCATGAATTCACAACGATGAAAAGTCCATTTGACCCGTTTCTCGCTGTTTCACATTTTTTCCGAGCAAAATGACTATTTTTGATATTTTTCAAAGCCTAATTAAAAAAAAATGTCATTTCTCTATAGGTTACAAGAGCGCAATTATTCGTAATGCATTTTCCATAGGGTACCACTAGTGTTCCGTATTTTTTTTCTCAAGACTACACAAACTAGCGAAAAACGGGTGACAGTTCTGTTACTAGAAATGCCAGTGTTGCATTACAACAAAAAAAAAATATAGGGTCATGCGGCTCAAATTGACTTAAAATGCAGTTGAAAAAGATCGTCTACTTTTTTCGCTTAATGAAAAAGGCATCTTTTAATGGCTCCGACGTGCAGAAATTAAAGATATTTTCTATACTTTGTAAAATATGAATATGATTTTCGGCAATTTTAAACCTAATTGGATAAGCTTCGATTAAATGTAATTCCAATCTGTATCAACCAATCAGAAGCCGTATAGGATTCTATTCTGAGTACATCTTGGGGTAAAAAACTTGCGGTTAAATGTAAACAAATAATTGCGCTCTTGTAACCTATACGTTTGAAAAAATTTGAAAAAAGCCCGGCCAAAATCTTGGGTCTATTGAGATATCAATTTCAACATTTCTCACTTCTAATTGGAGAATACTTTTCCGCATCCAAAAGAACGATTTTTTGAAATAGGTACTGGTCAAAGACCATAAATAATGTTTTTATGGCCTAATTTTTCGAAGGTCATGCACTTCAATGCGACATCCTTCTGATATGAAAGTCAGAATTTGAAAATGGAATTATGAAACTTTCTTGAAAAAAATTTGAAACAGATATAGTATTTTAAAGGAAAATTGATTTACACTTTGAAGAAAACATCTGTATTCATATTAATGCAATAATTTTTCTACTTCGCAATTTAACTAATCGTTGGTATTTGTTAGGAACCCTTTTGGCCAATTTTCACGAAATTAGCTTTTTGCTAGAACAGCACTGAGACACCGTCGTTATGGTTAAAACCAAAATGTACCTTCAAATTCGAGCTAAATACATGCTTTCCCGATAAATCAGTAGATATCACAAACGTTGTTTCTCTTCATACTTTGTCGACATTCAAGCCACCCTAGATTTAGATATAGAAATAAATAAATAGGAAACAGACTATAGCATGAATTCACAACGATGAAAAGTCCATTTGACCCCGTTTCTCGCTGTTTCACATTTTTTCCGAGCAAAATGACTATTTTTGATATTTTTCAAAGCCTAATTAAAAAAAAATGTCATTTCTCTATAGGTTACAAGAGCGCAATTATTCGTAATGCATTTTCATAGGGTACCACTAGTGTTCCGTATTTTTTTTCTCAAAGACTACACAAACTAGCGAAAAACGGGTGACAGTTCCTGTTACTAGAAATGCCAGTGTTGCATTACAACAACAAAAAAATATAGGGTCATGCGGCTCAAATTGACTTAAAATGCAGTTGAAAAAGATCGTCTACTTTTTTCGCTTAATGAAAAAGGCATCTTTTTAATGGCTCCGACGTGCAGAAATTAAAGATATTTTCTATACTTTGTAAAATATGAATATGATTTTCGGCAATTTTTAAACCTAATTGGATAAGCTTTCGATTAAATGTAATTCCAATCCTGTATCAACCAATCAGAAGCCGTATAGGATTCTATTCTGAGTACCATCTTGGGGTAAAAAACTTGCCGGTTAAATGTAAACAAATAATTGCGCTCTTGTAACCTATACGGTAGTAAAAAATTTCGAAAATTAACCGCCAAAGTATGCTGGGTCTTTGGATTCAATCTTCAAAAATTTTTCGGTACTCTCAATTTGGGAGAATCACTTTTTCCGCGATCACAAGAACGATTTTTACGAAATAGGTACTGGTCAAAGACACATGAATAAAATATGTTATTTATGGCCTAATTTTTCCGAAAGGTACAGCACTGAAAATTGTCCCAAAAACCTTTCTGATATGGAAAAAGTACATGATTTGAAGAAATGGCATTTTGAAACTTTCTTGAAAAAAAACCTTTTTGCAATATGTATTCTAAATGTTGAAAATAATACTATTACACTTGGAGAGAAAACTATTCTTGTATACGATATTAAATACGATGAAAAGTCCATTTGACCCCGTTTCTCGCTGTTTCACATTTTTTCCGAGCAAAATGACTATTTTTGATATTTTTCAAAGCCTAATTAAAAAAAATGTCATTTCTCTATAGGTTACAAGAGCGCAATTATTCGTAATGCATTTTCCATAGGGTACCACTAGTGTTCCGTATTTTTTTTCTCAAAGACTACACAAACTAGCGAAAAAAAGGGTGACAGTTCCTGTTACTAGAAATGCCAGTGTTGCATTACAACAACAAAAAAATATAGGGTCATGCGGCTCAAATTGACTTAAAATGCAGTTGAAAAAGATCGTCTACTTTTTTCGCTTAATGAAAAAGGCATCTTTTTAATGGCTCCGACGTGCAGAAATTAAAGATATTTTCTATACTTTGTAAAATATGAATATGATTTTCGGCAATTTTTAAACCTAATTGGATAAGCTTTCGATTAAATGTAATTCCAATCCTGTATCAACCAATCAGAAGCCGTATAGGATTCTATTCTGAGTACCATCTTGGGGTAAAAAACTTGCCGGTTAAATGTAAACAAATAATTGCGCTCTTGTAACCTATAAAAATAGTTCTTCTGATTTAATTGAGGATTGATTTGTGTATTTAACAACTGTACACAACCTGTATTATGCATGATAAAATCTTTGGGTTCAATAAGTTTGTGAGAATTGCAAAGTTGTTTCAACGGAGTTTCTCACAAAATTCAAAATACAGAAGGCAGCAGAAATTATCTGTTTCCACTATCAACAAGAACGATTGTTTGAAAGAAGAAATAAGATACTACGTCGATAAGAATAATCCCCATGAATACAAATTATATGCTGTTGTAGCTGATGCTGCTCCCTTGACATTTCTTCAACGAAAGGTTAACAAACAACTGGGGGAACCATTTTCCTCCAATAGCAGTGTATGGCATTTCCCATATTATAGCTTGAATGATGAAACGGTGCTAGAAGATACATGTGATGTCAAAGTGGAAATAAAAGGCATAGGAGACTACTCTTCTAATGTATATAGAAAAGGTTATGAAACCCTTCAGCAATATGTCAATGGTGAAGTTTTAGACCAAGAAGTAATTCCTGCATTTACAGCGCTTGAAAGATTTTATAACAACAAAGGTACATGTACATGTATGTCATGTATATTAATAGACTATTTTCATTTTACAGACTTTTGACTCCAGACGATATAATTATTCTTCACATAAGTTACTCTGTGGTAAAACATTTTGGTACTCAGGTCAAGGAACATTAAATTGGTTTATAAGATTGAACTAGAAGTATACATACACTATGTACAAACAAAAAATCACCTTCAAATGTTACTGTCATAATCATTTTGATATTGCAGCAACGTTAGACATGTATGTTAGAAGTGGGTTCACAACACATTTCATTATATACATGTATGTACATGTACATTTGTATGTAGATTTTTTAAAGAGCAAAAAAGAAAAGAAAAAAAGTACCATTAAGATTTGCAACTAAGAAATGTTCATTTGAAACAGAAAAAATAGATATTGTACAGAGGACTACATATATAATATGTTAATACAATACCTAGGTTACATGTATTTAAAAAAAATATTCAAATGAGTTAGAATTGCAAATCTACATATGTGTACATGAATATACATGACAGTTTCTATTCTGTATAACTTCTCGCTTTCGGGTCGATCCGGCCCCAATAAAAAATATATTCATAAGGAATTAAAAAAAGGACATATATTGATTGTAATTCATAAATTTTTATGATTTTAATTATAATGTAAAAGGTGTACGGTAAATAAAATAAAAAAAGGCCTTTGAAAAATATTTTCTTTAGATGAGTATAAAACAACTAGGTTGATCATGTTTTTATTACAAGTTTTCAAGATTATTGGGTAAAATTATATTAAAACGTATATAAAAGAATTCAGACATCAACATCAATCAGCAGTAATTAGCATTTTCTTTCAATTGACTGTGATCCTAACAAATCTTTTATCTTGTGTTACAGTAATAACACATAGTTACACAACGGAACAAGCTGATCCCTAAGCTGATACATACAAACTTTGTTTTTTTTAAATTTCTGAGACATAATAACATATGTGTTATAGCAGTCTCAGTCTACACACAACTTTTCAAAATATTGTCAACTTTAAGAAAAAAAATATATATATTGACTATATTCGATATTACACAAAAAAACACAAGTGTTATAGAAGCCTCTGATGTTACCTGAAAAAAAATACAATTATATATATAATTACTTATAATTATATACGGCTTTACCTCAGTTCACAATCATCAGACAATTGTTGAATAAACAACCAATTATAGACTAATGATTTGGTTAAACAAAACATTATATATGATGAGTTAAATTTTAACGGTTCCATTGGACTGTAAATATTTATTTAGCTACTCTGTGTGAGAAGAAAAGAAAATAAAAATCGCCATGATATTCAAAGTCAACATGGAAAATATCTTCACATTTTAAAATATGTTGGAGCTATATTATAAGCTATACAAACACACAATTTTATAATCGACTTAAGATCGACTTGGGGCCGGATCGACGTGGGCCGGATCGACTTTGGGCCGGATTGACTTGGGGCCGGATCAGTTTGGGGCGGATTGACTTGGGGCCGGATCAGTTTGGGGCCGGAACGACCCGATACCTAACTTCTCAATTTCATATAAATCAGAAATTTATGTAAAAAAAAACAACAACTAAAGGGTGCCTAGGGGTGGGGTATTTTAATAGATATAAACAAGTCACCAAAGATTCATGAAAACTATTCAAAGCAAGTTAATGTCTTAAACTGGAAAGTCACCTTTTGTTATGAATAAAATCTCATAACTCAGAAATGTAATATGTAAACTTTATAAAAATCAAAAGGGAGCTTAGTCAAACAATGCTCATGATTACAATTCATTGAAAGCAAGCTTTAAGTGTACATGTCTGCTATAAAGAGAAATGTTGTAATAAGACCAAGGTCTTGTGCAATGCTCACATTAATTTTTTTTAAATTCTTTTGATTGAATTATTCAATTTGTGATATCTGAATATTGTAATAATTAATATGGATGATCTTAATGGACTTTTTTTCTCAGAAATTCATGAAAGAAGTCTACAAAAGCTGAAGAATGTTAAGCTGTCAGACAGTGAAGTAACCATAGTGATGACCAATCACCTTCTTTCTCAACTTATTTATCATCCAACAAACTATCTAATTGATGTGAACTCATTGGAAGAACCAGCTGGAGAATGTCCCTGTGATTGTGGCAGTCCAATACACTATGGAAATACTTATATTGGTAAAAACTAATGAAATAATGTTGGCATTTTAAAAATATTCATGCAGCCTATTTGATAAAGATCTTACTTTTTAATGATTGTTGAAAGGCATACACATATTTCAAAATTCTCTGTTTTTTTCCATAAATTTGGGAGAAAAATCTGAAAAATGGTGCCATATGACTTTAAAGTTTGCAGTTTCAGATTTAACAATCATTTTGATGATCATTTTAAAAATTTGAAGATCTGGTATGATTGCCAACATGACAACTGTTTACCAGAGTTGAATTGACATGGATATAAGCAATAATAGATCACTGTATAGCATTCAACAATGTGAAAATATTATAGTCAGCTATATTAAAAAGGCTGTGACATGAAAACTATGACATTCAAATCATTTGACAAATGGGAAAATTAATGCTCTGATTTATACATACAATTAAGAAAAAATGATAAAACAGACATGAACTAATGACAGAAACTGAATTACAGACTTTTAATTTGGGACAGGCACAAAAAGGATGTGGGGAGGTGAAAAAATGTTTGTGAAATTTTAACCCTCCTCCTTTCTTATATATAGATAGGACAGCAGTGTTAAAGCACAACATACACGACATATAAAGAACAAATTGTAAAAATTCATTTGAAATTGCTTAACCCTCTTTTTGCTTATATTGGCAATAATGCTCCATTCTGTTGTATATATGGTATTTGATTGTCATGTATAGTTTTACTTTGCATTACTGGTCTTTTACAATTGTGTTTTTAGGAAGTCACCAGCTATTCAATGGTCCAGCAGGCATAATAATATTTCCATCGACAAAGAAAATAATTTGGAATAATACTGAGAATTCATCTCTGTTCAAAATCATAGATGGATCAAATGAATGGAAGCTGGAGTTAAACATTGATGATGATAAGGAACTATCTCAAGATGAGCTGGACACTTTAGAGCTAAATATAGAAACAGAATTTACCGATAACCAAGTTAACCAAATATGTAAGCAGGCAATAGCTGCATCGTTGTGGAAACATAAAAAACGCTTGAATAGTGTAAATGATGCATCTGGTCATTCAATGATACCTGTTTGTTTACTAAATGAAACTAGATATATGATGACTTTGTATAATGCAGAGTATGATTATCTTTTAAGAATGGAGAACAAGGGCTTGCCTATTTTTCAAAATGAGGATTGTAATGAACTTAATTTTTCTGCAGTTATTGACTTGTGGCTGATGATTCACCATTCCATATTTTCCTCAGTGCCATCTGAAGAAGATATACAAAAATTTGAAGGAACTTGTCATCTTGAAACAAAACTAAATGAGAAATTTATAGAAATTGTGAAAAGCTCGGAATTTGATTATGTTGTAGCTGTAGATAATACATCGCGGAAGCCAAAAAAAGTATTTTGGAACCGTTCAAGGTAAATGTCCATATGTATTTACTATTATCAATCTACATGTCCTTTCTCATGTTTGATTTATGATTATTATTGATATTTATTATATTAAACATTGAACAAACAGATAATACATATACATTGCTATTTTGTCAGTTGTCCTGTTCCAACTTGTACAACAGAAGTATGGAAAGTAAAAAAGTTACATCCTTTCCCTGAAAATTGGATGAAAATACCAGCAAAGGTCAAAGATCAAATTAAGAATGAGTTTGGTAAGTGCTGACATTATATGAATTACATGATGCAGAAAATTCCCTAGAGTACATATCACAATTAAAATCAGGTGGAAATTATGAATTATTTTAGTCTATTTATTATGTTATATTAATTGAATTATATATATAAACGGCAATCAAGTTTCACAGTGAGAAAAAAGACATTTTAGTATACCATTTGTAATTTGACATCAGCACTATCAGAAATTTGATGCTGGATAAAAAAAATTGAACCATCATTTTAAATGTCCACAGTCATATACTGATAGACAATACAAACACAACATTAGTCTGATTAGATTCTCTTCTACTCTGACCGTGACAGATATTTTATTTAAGATTTTGACCTAAAAAAATTAACATGAAAATAAATTAAAATTTGTAAGGCAGGTAAACTTTTTTTAATTTCATTGTACAGAAATTGTTTACAATTTACTTTACATTTTTTCAGAAATTACAGATGAAATGCATGCATGTTGTTCAGTGTGTTTAGATAGAATTATGAGGAAAATAAACCAGCAGACATGAAAATGAACAGTTTGCTCAAAAGATACATATAAAGGTATTAACAGTCAGATGTATACCCTTCAGGAAGTTTGACCTAGTAAATATTCTTGATTAGGAGATGAAGTACTTCAAATTCAGAATTTTTTCTATGTTTTTATAATTGTGTGATCCTTGCTGTTTTGCTCAAATTAAAACTCATATTTCAAATTTTTTATAGCATGAAATCATTCATATGCTACATTTCCTGAATTATCTATAACCAATCTCTCATTTCTTTCATTGTTCAACTATGGAAATAATAAATGCATACAAAAGTACTATTCACTTGCTTTTTGTATTTGAAATTATTTTAATTGTGAAGTTTGGTTGCCATAACATGTATAAGTAACACAAGGAACATCTCCATCTATTCATATACATATATCACTTACAATGCTAAAACTTCCAGGAGAGTGAGGAGACATATTTTCCTTTAACATTTTCATTTAATAGTTAACCAATATATATTCATGAAAGTCATTTGATTACATATATTTGGTTGACCTTGATCCTAATTGAAGTTTACTTAATTGGGGTCTGCCAACACATTTCAAGAAAAACGAATAAAAGAATACTGTTGTGAACATTGACAAATAAACACAAAATATAGGGATTACAATATAAATACTATATGCTTGAAAAGGTAGAGACAAATTAACAAGAAAAGAAAGCCAAAAGAAACACCTTTGCAATGGTAGTCATGTACAAAATCTGGTGCATTGTATGATCTTATACAGTTTACTAGGGAGAATGCAATATTTATGATTTTCCAATATTGTCGATGTGGATCTTATTTAAACCTGTAGACTCAGATGAAAATTTGCAATTTACTTGACATAGTTATTTTAAAATTTCATGTATTTTTAAGGCTAACAGTCAACAAGACAACCATGGTTTCTTGTTTGTTCTTCAAGCATGATATATAAAAGAACTTATGTGCAGATAGACTTTAAGATCTTCAGAACTACCTGCAACGAATTAGAAGTGGTGGAATACATAAGAGAAAACCTATCCTTGAAAGAATCAGAAAGATACAATCTGGACATATTTAACAATATACAATAAATCAACTGACATTTCAACAAACCAATGCACATACATTTATTTGTAAGAAGTGCTTATTATTCAAGACTCAATAAATTAAATTATTAGGAGGAAGGAAGTCTTGGATCTTATATCAGTTTCATATGCATCATTCATATTGAAAGACATTATACAAAGAAATAATAAATCAAAGTGCTTGTGAGCACTGAAGGTAAAGGTTGCTTTCATTTTGCTATTTTGTGTATTTTAGATAAAACATTAAATAGTATTAAGCTAGGCCAATTATAAATTTGAGTTGGAGTTATCTTTCTTTGCTCATAATATAAAATTGAGAATGGAAATGGGGAATGTGTCAAAGAGACAACAACCAACCATAGAGCAGACAACAGCAGAAGGTCACCAACAGGTCTTCAATGCAGCGAGAAATTCCCGCACCCAGAGGCATCCTTCAGCTGGCCCCTAAACAAATATATACACTAGTTCAGTGATAATTAAAAATAATACAAGACCAACAAAGGCCAGAGGCTCCTGACTTGGGACAGGCACAAAAATTCAGCGGGGTTAAACATGTTTATGAGATCTCAACCCTCCCCCTATACCTCTAGCCAATGTGGAAAAGTAAACGCATAACAATGCGCACATTAAAATTCAGTTCAAGAGAAGTCCGAGTCTGATGTCAGAAGATGTAACCAAAGAAAATAAACAAAATGACAATAATACATAAATAACAAGTCATGATTGTACCTTTGTAGTTTAACCTTTTTTTTTTTTTTTATCACAGATTCATGCACCTTTGCTTATGAAAATTTTAATAAAGAGAATTCTTCTTGTTAAGTATGGTTATTCAAATACACATCATATTATAACATGCACAACTCCAATATCTAAGTATAACTTCGTCATTAATAAATTACTTGACATTGACTGGATAGAATCTATAGAATGATAACTTTACTGCACTATTTTGTTTGAACTATATGTTGTGATAAAACCTTGTAAGATTTAGATATCAAGTCAGAAATTAGTTTTTTTTTTTTTTAAGTAATACATCACTAAATGGTGATTTATTTAGTTCAAAACAAAGAAATAAAAAACTGATAATGAAGGAAGTTTTAGGAACTCAACATTTCATTATTTAAGACATGTTAGAACACTTCAGAAAAAGAAAAATATGAAGGAGATGTGCAAGAAAAAATATGTATGATTTCTAATGAGACAACTTTACGCTATAGGTAAAAAGATCATCATATGACCCTCAACAATGAGTATAAACCTTACTGTAATAATGTAAAATCAGATGGTGTTGTTAAGCCAGTGGAATCTTATTAATTAACATGACACTTCCGATATCTGCCGAATGTATTTAAAGACATTTGTTTATTGATATTATTTCTGTTCCTCATTACATTCCATTCAGCCAGCTTTTGCTTTTTAGTGTAATATTTGGTGGACTATATTCATAGCATACAACAACCAAGAGATTTGAGAGGGAATTTAGAGCCAAATTTTCCCATGTTTATTTTCTTATTTCCATATTTTACTTAATTTGCTTTACAGTTAACATTGAGATACAATTTTTCAGTGATTGATAACTTGCTCAAATCTTTATGGAATTGTATGTACATCCAAAAGGCATAGTGCCAAGAGAGAAGAATATGTGGGGCTATTAGAGATTCACTTGGTTTTTACAAAATTAAACAATCAGATGGTTAAGCATGCAATTTAATATAATCTTGAATCCATTCCTTTTTACAGAAATACACACTTACAAAACATAGTTAATTACTTCAAGGTATATAAGTTGTCTAATTAGCCCAGAAGAAGTATCTTTAAGCTGGGTAACTGATATATGATAGGATATGCTTTGATGAACCTTAGATAATGTCTTTTCAAAAGGTTTTCATATGACTGCAAAAATAAAAATAAAATTGTCGTATATTGGTATCAGGTTGTCGTCATCGTCATCCGTCGGCGTAATCCAACATCGTCGTAGTTCGAAGACACTTACTTTCTAAACAATAACTTTAGTCAATAGATCTTTATGAAATTTAAACACATGGTTTGAAACCACAAAAGGAAGGTTGGGATTGATTTTGGGGGTTATAGTCCAAACAGTTTAGGAACAAGGGGTCCAAAAGGGTCAAATAAGTATTTTTCTAGTTTCCAGACAATAACTTGGATGTAAGTGTATGGATCTTTCTGAAATTGTACCACAAAGTTCCATACCAAAAAAAGGAAGGTTGGGATTGATTGTGGGGGTTATGGCTCAAACTGTTTTGGAATTAGGGGCCAAAAAGGGGCAAACACAATACTTTTCTAATACTTTGTATAAATTGCTTATTTCTTGACCAATTTTAATGGGGTTTTATTCTTGAATGTATGGGGTTCTTTGATATGCTAAATCTAACTGTGTATTTATATTTTGATTTTTGGGCTTTTGGGCAAAATTAAACTTTGTTTGAATTCAGAAAAAATGAATTTTGGGATTCTTTGTTATGCTGAATTCATCCATGTATTTAGATTTTGGATATTGGATCATATTATAGAAGTTAAAAAAAAATAAGTTCATTACCTGACATTGCTGTTATCATCAAGTAAAATTATAAGAAATTTGACACACAGAATTTCTGTTAGGACTTCATATTCTCATTTTGTTGAATCTGTCTTATATTCGCATGCAGGTTCTAGGGTTTCAGTTATTCTTTTATAATCACATCAAAACTGACAAAAACTCAATTTGGAATGTAAGAGTTATTAATGTTTTACGATTATTTAGGGAGCTACCATTTGATTTTTATGGGGGGGCTAGGATGAAAAATTTTGTCCTGCATTTTTTTTTAGCTGTAATCTCTGTCCTGCCTATTTATTTTTCACTCTGTTCTGTCCTGCCTTTTTTTTTTAGTTTATCCTGACTTTTTTTTACCTAAATTGTCGTCCTGACTTTTTTTTTGCAAGTGTCTCATCCTGCCTTTTTTTTTTTTAACTCAAAACTCCTGTCCTGTCTATTTTTTTCAAATTTCATCCTAGCCCCCCCCCCCCCCCCCCCCATAAAAATCAAATGGTAGCTCCCTTAGACATCTCATGTCAGTGTTTCAACTTGTGAAATTTATACTGGTAGATTCAACAGACTTTGAAGTTATGTAAAATTGTAAAATTCCCCACCAATTAAAGACTGCAAAGCAGTTAACCTTTTTATGAATTAAAAAGTACATTATGTTTTCGTACATTTTTATTACAGTTTTCCAATCGTGATTTAATATGACTAAATATTTGCCTCTAAAGTGTTCACAGAAATGCCACATAGTATTGCGTCAGTTTCATCCGGATCTTGTAACCGAGTTTGTGTGTAGGTTTAATCACGCCTACATCTGGTACTCCGCCAAGTAAAATCTGGTGGAGCGAAGATAGAAAAAATATAAGGGAAACCAGTGTAAAGTTTGTAAATAGCTGACTGCTGTAAAATAAATTTTAAGGTATACGTATTGAAATCTTACATATTAACTGATCTCAAGGATGGTCTAATTGCATAAAATACACGAGGCCATGCTTTTAGAAACAGAGAACCGATATAGACACCAGAACAGTTGATTTTTTTGCGAAAAATGCACGTGCCAATCTGATTTGAAACAATCTGATGTTCATATGTTTTCGTATGGCATACGAATATTTGTACTATGCGTGCTTTTCAAACGAAAATATGGCGTTATTTTATTGCACGAAAACCCATAATCAAGTTCGGAACAACAACTCCCCACCCCCAATGAAGGATACCCCTTTAACCCACAGGTACTTGTTTCTATTCTTGCCCATGGAAAGGTCGAATCCGGATTCGACTTTGACCTTCCCATGAGCAAGAATAGAAACAAGTACCTGTGGGTTAAAGGGGTATCCTTCATTGGGGGTGGGGATTTGTTGTTCCGAACTTGATTATGGGTTTTCGTGCAATAAAATGGGAAGCACTAATGACAGGACGATTACCCGGATAGTGACAGGACGGTTGACCGGATGCGATATAAATAGTCATAACTTTTTTGTTATTCGATAGATTAGTTTAATATTTGTAGACCTGAAAGATATTAAACTATATTTTATGAAAATTTAAAAAAAAAGAGGGAAAATAATTATTTTTGAGCCAAAAAAGTTGACCGGACGGTATTCACACTCGCCGATATACGCTATACATATATTCAACCCCTCGACAACAAGTGTTGATATCTCTTTTGTTTTACAATATTTGATCATAAAATTCAGGAATCTGTGAGAATAATAAATATTGGATACGACAATATAAACTTTATAGTGAAAAAAAAAGTTTGTCTCCAAAAAAAGTTGACCGGACGGTGTTCACATTCGCCGATGTACGCCTTAATTATATTGAACTGATAAAAATAAGTGTCAATATCTTATTTGTTTTACAATATTTTTACACGAAACTAAAAAATCTACGAGATCAATAAATACTTGATATGAAATATAAACTTTATAGTAAATAAAAATGTTTTTCTTCAGAAAAAGTTGACCGGACGGAACAAACATTCGCCGTTATATGCCTTAAATATAATAAGTTGGCAGACACAAGTGTTTATATCTCTTTTATTTTATCAAATGTATGAAATTATGAAATCTGAGAGATCAATAAGTAAATATAAACTTTATATTAAATATGTAAAATGTTGTTCTTCAAAAAAAAAGTTGATCTGACGGATTTAACATTCGCCGATATTATAATTTAAATATATTGAACTGATCGACACAAGTGTTAATATCTCTTTATTTTTATAATATATCTGTCCATGAAATGAATTAATTTGTGAGATTAATAAATATTTCACAAGAAAAATAAATAAACTTTAAAGTAAAAACAATGATCCCAAAATGTTTATGTGAGCGAGTTCACCAATGCATAATAGAAGTAATGATATTTAATCAAATTAATCTAATTTTGACACTTGTTGTAATCACCAATCAAGCCAAATAACATGTCAATAAAGTTTTCACACCTGAGACATCAAATATACATTTAATTGAATTACCTTATAATCAGTTTGTAATTAGTATCCAATTAAAGAAGAAATTTTATGAAGTTCAGGATTTCAGATTAACATTTAACTCACCTAGTAATAACTATTCAATTGTTCAGTCATTTATGCTCTGACTTTCAACCAGTTCAGATCGCACAAATTATATTTCTACTATATTTTGCTTTTAGCATGTCTTTTTAAAGACAGTTGTCAAACATATATTTATAAATACAAAAGTAAATAGATTGATATTAATGCTACTATATATTGCTTTATTTAAAGGCATGTCTTTTTTAAAGACAGTTGTATAGTCATCATATTAGCACAACTTACTAGTAGACAAAATATCAAAATGGACAGTGGGTCTATTATCTATATGCATACAGATGTATTACATCAAACAGAAATAGTAGATATTTTAACTAAACCTGAAACATCTCTTACATCGAATGTTACCCCTTATAAGCCAAAGGCAAACGAAGTTTATTTGTTTCAAACTGGTGCAGATGATTGGAAATGTGACCAATATCTGTGGATAAATAATGGTACAAAATCAGTCACCATTGGTGATGATGTTCTTAATGTTCGAGACACATGCTCTAAAGATCATGTCTCAGTAGAGACAGAGTCTTCCAAAATAGAGGGTGCAAATATATTGCCATTAGTATCTGAGACTTCAGATGGGACAGAAAACCCCACCATGTCTAGTCCCATTGCTGAAGAAAATGTCACAGCGCCTTCCCAAATAGAGGGGACAAATATATTACCATTAGTATCTGATAGATCAGAGGGGACAGAAAGCTCCACCATGTCCATTTTTTTTTTTTTTTTTTTCATTTAAATATATAGTTTAATTTCACGTATAATATATTTATTCATCTCCAATGTTCATAAATTTCAGGGACAGATATGGTAAAAAAAAAATATTAACACTTGTGTCAATCAATTTAATAATATTAGGCATATATCGGCGAATGTTAGTTCCGTCCGGTCAACTATTTTTTGAAGAAAAACAATTTTTTTATCATAAAGTTTATATTTTCATATCATATATTTATTTATCTCGCAGATATCTCAGTTTTATGAAAAAATATTGTTTACAAAAAAAAATATTTACATTTTTTGTCGCTCAGTTCAATATAATCAACGCGTACATCGTCGAATGTGAATACCGTCCGGTCAACTTTTTTTGCAGATTTTTTTTTTTTTTTTACTATAAAGTTTATATTTTCGTGTAATATATTATTCAATCTCACAGATTCCTAAGTTTCATGGACAAATATTGTAAAACAAAAGAGATATGAACACTTGTGTCGACCAGTTGAATATATATATAGCGTATATCGGCGAGTGTGAATACCGTCCGGTCAACTTTTTTGGCTCAAAAATAATTATTTTCCCTCTTTTTTTTTAATTTTCATAAAATATAGTTTAATATCTTTCAGGCCTATAAATATTAAACAAATCTATCAAATAACAAAAAAGTTATGACTATTTATATCTCATCCGGTCAACCGTCCTGTCACTATCCGGGTAATCGTCCTGTCATTAGTGCAATCCCAATAAAATAACGTCATATTTTCGTTCGTGCCTATTCATGTTCGCACCCTTTCACTTTAGCACCCTAAACGTTCGCACACAAATTAAGTCCATTCGCACCCTACACATTCGCACCCAATTATTATTGGTTTCGTGTTTAATAATTTGTAATCGAGTTGGTAATTAGTGTATTTCTATAAATACATTTTTTGTTCATTGTTTCTTAATTTGGTGAGATTTTGATAATGTTTTTTTATGTGTTAATAAGATCTTAATCATGTTTTGGTTTATCATGTTTATAGTGTATTGCAATTGTTTCAAAAGGAATTGGGATTCTGACAAGTGTTGAATAATTTGTTATCATGTTTTGGATAGTGTACGTAATGCTATACATATTTTTTTTCATTGTTTCTGAATAAAATAAATCTTTTAAGTTTTACTCATACCAAGCTCAATACATGCAGTGGCTGTGTCTGCTCTATGGTCGTGTTGTTGTCGCTTTGACACATTCCCCATTTCCTTTCTCAATTTTAGTACTTTTAGTATTTTCAGAGACATGTGTATATGTTCCGGACCATATGAGTATTTGGACCATATGCGTATGGTCATGACCATATGCGTATACTCGTTTGGTTTTTAACGGGCCGGACCATATGAGTATTTGGACCATATAGGTATTTATTTCAAATTACATTATAAACGTTTCAATAATACAAAAACTTTATCTAAAAACACTATGATGGTAACATAACAATTTGTTAATTCAAAAACTACGTAAAAATCAAATATTGATACCATAGTTAGTTTTCATCTCTAGATACATTCTTACATGTAGGCTTGGATTACATGTACTTCCACACGGTATCATGGCTTTTTTGCATTCGCAAGTCTTGGTTGTGCACGATCCTTTTCATGTACACCTTTTGTTTGCGAGTGAAAAGCTAGCCTTTTTGCAGCTGCGTACAGTGAAACCGAGGTCTTTGGCCATTTTGATTTCTATGGTGTTTTTAAAAAGTTCTAGATCTCAAATTTCCTAAAAATGACTGCAATACACCATATTCACAAGACATTTTAAATAAACTATGTTACTTTCCAGTGACTTCTTGTGTAACAGTTGATAAAGAAATTTTTAAAATTTAATTTCTAAGTCGACATATTCATAGTGCCATTCACTCGTAAAAACAAATCGGTAATGACCATGTTTCTCTTTCAAATAAAAGACCAAAGATTATAGAATGTTATATTTTTCTTCAATGGGTCCCAAATGAAATGATCAGTATGGCGTGACGTCATACTTGTCATACATCAAATGATGTAATTTTTGGGTATCTGATTTCATAGACGTGAAGCTGTCATATTCTTTGGCACACAAAATGCAACGTTAAAAAACTATTGGCAGCAAAAGGGTTAAATGAGAAATGTCCCACAGACACAGGGTTATTTTGCTGTTGACAATAATTTTTTGTACATGTATAGGAAAACGAAAAACTTGTTAGTTTTTAACTTATAAAGGAGAAACTTCATTACCATGATTAAATTTAGAACAACTTTTTAAAAAAGAGGATTCCTCTTACATTGTCTTATTCAATTATAAATATCAAATGAATATAAAGAATATTGAAGTCCATGAATATTCCAGTAATGGACATTGTTTTGTCGATATAATACTAGATACATGTATTGTTCTTTGGGAAATGTTTCTAATGAATATGACCTGATTACTTTGAAACTAAAATAGTTCTGTTCTTTAGTGAAATTCTGTCTGATATATATATTTAATGATTGAAGGACCTTTAAATGTTGTGTTAAATACTAAAAAAGCTAATATTTAAGGGAATGCAGCAGTATGAAACAACAACATAAACAAAAGGCATCACTTAAATAACCTATTACGTTTTGTACTTTATACATGTACATCGATCATTGTCGATACGGGCTGACATTTAATATTTGATTATCAGACATTATTTAATATTTATAGAAGCCACACCAGAATCTTTTATTTATATATTATAAAATATGCTCCTTTTTCAGAATAATGTAATAAATGGCAGGACGGAGGAAAAGAAAATTTTCTAATACAGCAGCCGAGCTACAGTTAGATCCAATTCTACGTCAAAAAGTACAGAATGTTTTTGAAAAGAAATTCACATATTCCAAACCCAAAGATGGCATTTGGAAGGTGCCAGAAAATTTTATCAAACATAAAGTTGATTGGGAAATTAAAGAGTTAATGACCTTGAAATCAAATTTGAATAGCTTGAAAGACAAACTGAGTGATAAAGACATTGTAAAATGGCATCAACACACAACATTTATGAATCTTGCAGGGAATGTTAATTCAGAATTACGTCAGACTGTACGTCCAGAACTATGCACACAAGCATGGTGCAAATTCTATGAAATGGTATCAGCCTACGACCTTGTTGACCTTCAAAATGATACTTTTAATTCTGTTCATCTATGTGAAGCACCAGGAGCATTTATAACAAGCCTCAATCATTATCTTGTTTCCTCTGGTAAGAATTATAAATACTGAAAATACTACACTAAAAAAAACATGAATTTTGCATTCTAGAAATGTAATCATTAATGTATTCTCAGCGTTATTAAACAATGATTGACCTTAAAGGATGTTTTCAAAACAATCACCATAGGTCTGTGACATTGGAGATATTTTTCTAGTGACAAGAAAAGTACATAGAAATGTAATAGTTCTTTCAATTGCACACAAATCATATAGGTTTATCAATTGGCAGTTGCTAATCACTGAAAAATTATTAATTTATCAACCCACCATGCTTATTGTGATTGTTCACATTAAGTTAAAGGACTTTAAGGTACAAATCTTCTTCTTGTATTCTGTGTTTGATCATCACTAGAATCATCATACATAATTACATCAACTGATTGAGTCTTTTGAAACAAACAAAAACATGAAATATACCATACATGTATATCATGATCATGCTACAGTGTCAACCCTTTACAATTAAAATGTAGCAACTCAAATCAATCACCATAGGTCTGTGACATTGGAGATTTTTTTCTAGTGACAAGAAAAGTACATAGAAATGTAATAGTTCCTTCAATTGCACACAAATAATATATCAAGTCGAAGTCCATATTGAGTTAAAATGTTACGAATCTACATGTCAATGCCCTTTGATATTGAACATACATACAAAGAATGTTGTGTGCGAACATTTACAAACTTTGCCTGAATTGGATTAGAGAGTGTATTGATAGAATGTACATTTCATGATATTCTTATAACATGTATAAATAATGTTTGTCTGTACAGATTACAGTGGTACATGGAACTGGGTAGGTACCACACTCAATCCATATTATGAAGGAAACAACCCTAGTGAGATGATCGATGATGATAGATTTGTACGTGGTAGCTATGGCAACTGGGACTTTGGTGTAGATAATACTGGTAACCTCATGTCCTGGCAGAATATACAACAAATTAAAGATAAGGTGGCAGTTATGGGACCTGTTAAACTGGTAAGTATGACAATAATGTTTTATGTATTATCATAATGTAACAGATAATGCATATTTTAAGGTTTTTTCTTGTCTTATAACACACGGAGGCATATAATTACAGCATTGATAAAATGAAAGACCAACAGTAATATCTAGCACTTTAAAAAATTGACTCAGCTTTAATTTTCGGTCTAGCACAGCACTTGGATAATATTGATATTACACAAAACATGTTCTTGTCCTTAATAATTTGTCACTGGATGTTAAGCACCAACATGTAACTAAATCATATATGAGTGTACAAGTAAAGTTAATATAAGGTATGATATCACCAATTTTGTTTTTTTGGAAATACATAAAATATTCAATGAGACATGAACCGGAAAAAAAGAAAAAAACCACAATGCATCTAGAGGTCATCATCAAGGTCTTCAACTATAGACAAGGGTCTAAAAATATGCAAGCTTGATGGTAACTCTTTTTCAAAATAATAAACAAATTTGTTCAAAACAATAACAGGTTTCCATATATACAAATTTATTCTACATTTTATTGATTTATAGGTTACGGCTGATGGCAGTATTGATTGTCAGAATAATCCAGCAGAACAGGAGAAGGTCGTCTCAAAGTTACATTACTGTGAAGTGTTGTCATCCATTTTGATACTGTCCCCTGGAGGAAATATGGTGCTGAAGAAGTTTACAATGTTTGAATGTGATACCATTTGTTTGTTGTATCTTTTAAATTGTATGTTTACAGAGGTAGGTGAAATAGAAAAACAAAATATTTCAGAAAAAGACATTAAAAGATGGTGAGAAGTATTCTAAAAATAAAGAGAGATGACATCATGTCCTGGCTTCTTACACACATTTCCTTAAACACAGGCATTAAAAAACAAGACCTTGCTGTTCCCATTTTCAGAAATATTGAGATAAAACAAAAACAAAAAATGTGTTCTAAGATAACAGTAGAGTAGCAGGATAATGTTTTAAATTAAATGAAACAGAATGAAAACAATAAATACATTTTACAAGGCTCAGTATATTTCCCTATACATAATGTCTATACATTTCTTATTTTTTTTATCCATTACATTATTTAGGATACTATGATTTTTCTCTAAAACAGGTGACTGTATTTAAACCAGCTACAAGTAAGAGTGGTAATTCTGAAGTTTATTTGATCTGTTTGGGATTCTTAGGTGTAGACAGTATACAGGGACAGATAGAACAACTGTGTGAAAAATATTTCAGTAAGTTGATAGTATCAATAATAAGATTTTATATATCATTGTTAAGTTGGAGGGACTTATCATTCCAAATTCTGATACAAATATAGACAAGATTTTAAAGATTTTGTGTTATTGATGGATACCCTATGTATATATCCTTTATTTTTCATGATAGGCAATGCTTTTAAGATAAACAGTTTACAATAATCATGGTCATGGAAGTACTTAAATGAGATGAAGATATCTGTTTACTGGTGTTGAAATGACATTTGGCACTCATACCACATCTTCTTATGTCTATTGTTTGGTTATAGTTGATTAATCCTGCCTGCTTGAAGTCTAGCAGAAAATACTAATTTCATATTCAGGATGATATCATTTTATTGAGATATAAACCACAATTTGAGGGGGATTTTCACATTTATGCTTACAAAGTAGCTGTTTGCAAAAAGACATGTCATTACTTAGACTTCTGTTGAGGTAAAGACCTGAAATATATAAATGTTTCTTGTAGAGTAAAAGTTTCATATTAGAAAACTTCACATGTTACATAAATAAATTGATAATATGAAAATGTTCACCAGATGGATGTATTATTTGAACATGTATTTACATCTGTTGTAATCTTCCATTACAGGTCCAGCAGAATCAAGCACTGAGATTCATTGCCTATTCAGTAAAGATGAAATTCCAGAAGACTTTCTACAACAACATACCAAATGCTGCACCTACTTCACGTCACTCCAAGAGGAGACAATCCAGTCAAACTTAAACTACTTTGAAAAAATATCAGATGACTTCAGCCAAGAAATCATTGGAATGAAAGTTTGCTGCACTGATTTATATTTCTCCAAATATAATGTCAAATCTATACCAATGTATTTAAAGATCACACAACCTCAGGTACCTATCTTATTTCTATCAAATAAGTGGTCTAAGTAGTTACTACTGTAATCACTAGCCAGTCAACACTGAGGTTGTGAGTTTGAACCCTGCCCATGAAGGTGCACTCAACTCCAATTTCAATTGGCTACGATTGTCAGTTTTCCTATCAATGGGAGGTTTTCTACGGATACTCTGTCTTCCTCCACGAATAAAAACTGGCAGCCACAAAATAACCCAAAAGCCGTGATTAAAAAGTTGGCGTTTAAACACAAAAAAATAATAATAATTCTAGTAAAACTGTTTCATTGTAGTGACAACTTGCTAAAATTTTGTTGGACAAAGACAAAAAGGTCATCAAATTGGCCTATAGTAACTAGAACAACGTATTTATTTTTAGATGTCTTAGAAATATTTAAGATATATTATACTTGATTGATGTTCTTAGAATAATGTATTGTTGGTTAACTGCAATATATCCCTTAGAAAAAGGAACAAGTTGTTGGACATATGAAAATAAGACAGCAACCAAACGGCAAAAGAATGGTCATTTGGCATCCACACTAATTTAAGAATAATAGTTTAATATTTGAATATAAAATCAATTCAAAAGTATTATCCTTTTTTTTTTAACAGAAACCACAAAAGAAATCTTGTAATCATCGTTACAGGGAAATAAAAAGAAATGAAGGCTCATACAATGATAGAGTTAGAGTTCAGGCACTACAATGGGAACAAAGAGTGCTCCAGTATGACACATATGACATGGATGACAGCTGTGTGGAATGGTTTCGGGTATGATCATTTATTTCTTAGCATTGTTGTCAGTAAAACAAATACTATAAGTATTTATTTCTAAAATGTCTCTGCTTATATTCGATGCCTCCTTAGGCCCTTTTGGAATGGCAATATAGAATAGTTCTTTTTTATGTATTTACATTTTAATTGAATTTTAATGTGCGTATTGTTATGCGTTTACTTTACTACATTGGTTAGAGGTATAGGGGGAGGGTTGAGATCTCACAAACATGTTTAACCCCGCCGCATTTTTGCGCCTGTCCCAAGTCAGGAGCCTCTGGCCTTTGTTAGTCTTGTATTATTTTAATTTTAGTTTCTTGTGTACAATTTGGAAATTAGTATGGCGTTCATTATCACTGGACTAGTATATATTTGTTTATGGGGCCAGCTGAGGGACGCTTCTGGGTGCAGGAATTTCTCGCTACATTGAAGACCTGTTGGTGACCCTCTGCTGTTGTTTTTTATTTGGTCGGGTTGTTGTCTCTTTGACACATTCCCCATTTCCATTCTCAATTTTACATGAATATAAATCTATTCGTTACTGGAAAAGTTTGGTCTCATAGACTTGAAAAAGAAACCTCACTTGTATTTATCCAAATGTGATTATACTGGACCAAATACAAACAATAACAATGGTGCTTCTGCTACTCTTTGTAATAAACTTTACTTGAGAGGCTCCTTTAAGGTGGTACCAAACACCTTGATTAAAATTAATTTGGCTTCAGTAAAACCTCAGCCAGATGCTATGATAAAATATTATCTGCAGTTGAAAGGGGCTTAAGTTTATATTGCATTCCAAAAGACAATACAATTTTCAATATCAAGAGTAGCGAACAAAGTGAGCTATTGTAAAACTGTTTTAAATTTGGTAATTTTTAAAAATAAATAATTAGGATATAACTGTATTGTATATTAAGCTCCGACGGCATCAATTGGGGATTTGATGGTCACAAATTAAGTTTACTTGTGACGCGATAGCAGAGACAGTAAACGGGTAATTTCGACCATCAAATCCCCAATTGATGCCGTTGGAGCTTAAAATACTATATTGTTATCTCCATTCTAATAAAACTTACAGAAAACCACGTTAAAACATGTAATAAAAATCTGTCAAATGCTGTCTGCGCTTGCGAGTACGTCCCATTGCATCAATTGTCAGTTGATGCCATGTAAAAAAGTAACGTAATCCAATCAAAATGAACGTTACAGACGTTTGTTGCATTAGAATTCAGATTAATCAGTCAAAGTTCATAATTTAAAATGTTGTGTTAAAATAGAAGCAGTTATTAAACATCTATTTCTATGTAAAATTTGTGGTGATTCAGCCAGATTAACAGAGGATCAAAATACCATTAAAAGATTAAAAAAAGCTTGTATTTTTTAAACAGACCCTGTATCCCCTGGAAGATGATGAAGTTAAGAACTGGGCATGTGTAACAGGATGTCAGGTCACTACAATCATGAGTTCCAGATTTTGTGATGGAAAGTTTGTTCAACAAGCACAAGATATTGGTATTAACTGGAAGGTATATATTTTCCCCAGAACTTCTTTTTTTTTTAATGTGTATTGGTAATTTTAGCTTTTGTTTAATAAACATGATAAACTGATTTTTGCCTGTCTGAAGATAAAAAAAATCTGAACAGTTAATACATTATTGACAAAATATTTCTTGTTTTGATAAAATTTTATCTCGGTCAAAGAAACAGTACATTTGTAATTACAGTAAAACCTGTATAAACCGGCCGACTACGGGACTATAAAAAAGGGCCGGTTTGGACAGTGAACCGGTTTATTCAGGTTCCCGTTTTGACCGGACTTGTGACATCCGACATTTTTCATGTAAAAGTTCTCTCTGATTGTAAATTATATCTGATAAATTAAGATACTTTCACTTCGTTTTTCATTGTTTGCATTTGCATCATAATGCTCGCGTTGTTTGGATTGTAAGACGAGAGTTTAGATTTACTCCCATGTTTAATCAGGTTTGACTGTAGTATCATAGCAAGGTGTCAAATTCCAGAATCAATAAGATCAGAACTTTTCACTTCCTTTTTCTTATCCAGTGACAGGTTGCCAGCATGGTCAAATACTTAAAATAGGATAAAGAAATTACTAAATCTTGCAACTCATCAGCGTCTTGTAGATTATACACTGTAAACTTAACCATTTTAAAATCTTCATGAAACCATACAAATGCCATGTTGTAAATGACTGAAAATCTACACATCATCTGTTTTTATACCCCCGCTTTAAAAAAGGGGGGGTATACTGTTTTACCTCTGTCTGTCCGTCCGTCCGTCAGTCAGTCAGTCCGTCCCATGAAACTTTCGTCACATTTTTCTCAGGAACTACACATCCACCCTTTCTGTAATTTGGTATCAACATTTATATATGTCAGCCATACCGTGTGATGCGTTTTCAGATACATCACTTGACAACTTCCTGTTTACCGAACACTTGTCTGATTTTACACATGATAGCCAAGTTGAAAATTTTCGTCACATTTTTCTCAGGAACTACAATACAAGGATTTCTGAAATTTGGTTTCAGGATTTATATAAGTCAGCTATACCGTGTGATGCGTTTTCAGACTCATCACTCGACAACTTCCTGTTTACCGAACACTTGTCTGATTTTACACATGATAGCCAAGTTGAAAATTTTCGTCACATTTTTCTCAGGAACTACAATACAAGGATTTCTGAAATTTGGTTTCAGGATTTATATAAGTCAGCTATACCGTGTGATGCGTTTTCAGATTCATCACTCGACTACTTCCTGTTTACCGAACACTTGTATGATTTTACACATGATAACCAAGTTAAAAATTTTCGTCACATTTTTCTCAGGAACTACAATACAAGGATTTCTGAAATTTGGTTTCAGGATTTTTATAAGTCAGCTATACCGTGTGATGCGTTTTCAGATTCATCACTCGACAACTTCCTGTTTACCGAACACTTGCATATTTTTACACTATTAATATTATCCACTTGCGGCGGGGGTATCATCAGTGAGCAGTAGCTCGCAGTTTCACTTGTTACTGATCATTAAATGATTTTGTAAATTATTTAAAAATTTGAAAATCTGAGGTATCACACTATCATATGTAAGTTTTTAAACTTAGTTTCAGCATATTCAGCAAAAATAAATATGATTTACAAGTCATTTAGTTGATATACTGTGTAGATTAGTGTCATCAAAGTTCTTTTATTAGTACCAAAAGAAGCCAGAAAAGTACTTGAAATGGTGAACCAGTTGTAAGTGAAGATATCATTTTTTATGATCAAGAAGTGAGTCAACATATCTCTTCACATATAGTATTTGTAAGGATTATGGCTTAAACAAATAGTGTTTCTACTAAAGCCTAGCTCTAAGGTTTTAAAGTTGCTAGTGTTTTCTAAAACATGATAACCTTATTGTTTTTTTGCTGTCTGACTTTTCTAATATGATTGATTGTGACTCTTATCATAATTGGTCATCATTTGTTTTCTTTTTTACAGATTGAAGAATCCAAGATGGCTGACACTACAGCAGATTGTAATGTGTCATCAATCATTTCATCATTAGATATATTGTTTAACCAGTCAGTGTATGATTTTCCATGTCATGTGACCATTGTATCATCTGCTGAATTGAAATGGGATGAAATTCAGAAGCAGGAGTATGTAAACAAGGTAACCATAGAACTAGTTTTAGATTTGTTTACTGTTGACAAAAGTTTTTCTTGAATTACTGTTCCTGTAAACTACTTTTAACTTTTTTATATGAGATCAATAAAAACTTCTATTAATTATTTTTAAATATGTTCTTTTCTTAGCATATTTTTAGCTGTTCATCAAGTATTTGCTAATGTTGAAAATAATTATATCAAACAGTACTTATTGCTTTAAAATGTCTTATTAAAGAGAAAAAAATCAAGAGTAACAAGCTTCCTATAGATGGGCTGAACTACATATGTTTTTTTATAGGTAACCACAGTTGAAGATATAACAGAAGTATGTGATCATACAATACTGGTGTACTTAGATATATTCAACACTAGTACTGAAACAGATATTACCTCACAGAGAACTCTGCTGAAGAAACTGACAAAGATGTTTCAGGTAATAAGATAAATATTCTCAATCAAATATCAGGAAACTTATAGATTATGCTTGTGACCACCAAACACAGATTAAATTCAAATAAAGTGGCACCCATTTTTTAGCTCTCAAGTTATGTTCCTTTATAAATGGAAAGTTTGCTCAATAGGTTTGAGTTGGTACATTGACTGTTGCATATTTACAAGTGGGTTCATTTGTCTATGAATCTATTCTTATTCTAATTTTTATTTTTTCTTCATAAATGAGCGGAAAATAAGGTTCAACTTTATGCTTCACTCACATAGAGAAGACAATAAGTACACATACTTTTATTTTATTTTTTAAGGTGGGTGGGGTAAGATTGGATTTATACAATAGTGAAACCCTTATGGAACTGGCTTGATCAATTTTCCAGACTTTTCCATTGCTTTTGAGATAAACATAACATAGTGCATTGATCACAACATTCTTTACATCCTATATATCCATTATCAAGAAATTTATCAAGAAAATATTTACTTAGATATTCTAGTTACAAAATGATGTGTATGTGTATAACCATAACTGTCAAGAAAGTAACATAAATTGAACATGGTGCTTGAAGCTATAATAAGTTTGAAAAATATCAATGATGTCATTGTCAAAGTTATACCAGTATCTGAAGTTGGAGTTATCTCCTTTTGCCCAAAATTGTAGTTTCTTAATGAAATCTCCACTTCCTGTGTATTGTTGTTTTAAAAGAGGAACGAAAAATACCAAAGGGACAGTCAAACTCACAAATCGAAAACAAAAAAAGCACATTTTGTCATGCAGGGGAATTTTATAGCATATGGTACAGTATGGGTATTTCTCATTGTTGAATGCTGTACATTGACCTACAGATTTTGTGTACGGAGCATTGTCTTATTGGCAACCAAACTACATCTTCTTACATGGATATTTTTATGACTACAATAAAATGACATTTTGTTGGATGTATACCTTCACTAAACATCTGATGGTATTTTGTGCTCCTATATTTCCAGGTTTTGTCAAAAGAAAACACAGTACTGATACAGATGCCATCATGTCTGACCAGATTTACTGCAGGAATTATATATCTTCTTAGTTCCTGTTTTCAAAAGGTTAGACTATTATGATTTGTACAAACTACAATTAAGGGTTGCTGAATGATATGAACCACCCTTTCAATATCATAGTTTATACACATACATGTATATACAAAGGCATCTTAGGGCTATTCCATTTAAATGTATGTGGGAGGGTAGGAAGGGAAGTTTAATAATTGAATGTGGGTCATGGGTCTTTTTTCAGTATGTGATCATTCAAAATTACATAAAAGATGACTCTTGGTGGTAGGAATATTTTGAAAGTCCTTTCCTACGCTCCCACATACATTTTAATGGAAAATCCCTTACCAAAAATTGTTTCTAATCTATCATGTGCCTTAAATTTAATTACTTTTATATGTTCAATGCAATTTAACATGATATCAGAATTTTTTTTTTTTATTATTAATTTACGAAAAAATATGCTCAAGAAGTTATAAAAGTTTTATAAAACTTGTCACCACCAATCTTTGCAAACGTTATACATGGTTCATTTAAGATACACATTTAGAATTATAGTTGACAGGGGGAAATTAGCAAGATACATAGCAAATAAAAAATAAAAAATAGTTAAAGGCTTATTAATTATTAATTTACAACTGTACTTTAAATTAATAGGCACTACTCGATTTTAAGTGGCCATTCCTGGCATTTGTCCTAGAAAACAGGTCAATAATACAATCTCTGTGGAGCCAGGGATCTCCATGGCCTGTTTAACGATGGCGCCCCGCCATCGTTCAAATGTCTTGCGCCATCATTGAATAACCTGCCATTGTTCAAATGTCTTGCGCCATCGAAAAATGACCTGCGCCATCGTTAAATTGTCTTCCGCCATCGTTCAAAACTGTTATCGTTTTAATAGCCTGACGACATTTTTTTAGCAATTATAATCAAATGCATGTAATTGCATAACCCTCAGGCTTTTTTTATATTATAATCCAATACAGTTCTAACACCTGAGGGATATCCGGATTAAGATCGCTAATCACTTGTACCTGAGCTTGTACAGGTAGATCAACAAACCAGACAGGAGAATACAATCTGAAGATAAACGATTCATTTGTCGAATTATTCAACCAAGTTTCCGCAAATTCTATGATAATTTAAATTAAATAAATAAATTAATAATCCCAGTTACAAAGAAAATAGTTTAAAAAGTCGAACACGTGCTTTTATTTTGAATGACGCAATCGACATCCCCCTTTTTTAAGAAGTACAAAATAAGATGTAAAACAGTTATTATTATTTCATCGCAAATAACTCGAGAACTGCTGTATTGGAACGATAATATAGAATAACTTTAAAAGTTAAAAAATAATAAACTTTTATTTCCTGTAAAGAAATGTTGTATCGTAATTCCGAATTCATTTCATGGTTTACAATCAAATTGATACATCTGCATTTCCGGTTTCTATTCAGACTCGAAAGATGCATGTTGCATAGCATCAATTTGCTAGATAACATGGATAAAATCATTAAAAAATCTTTTCATTTGTCAACGTTTGCTTTACAAATCTCTTTAACATTTTACATCACCCGTAGGAATCGTTTTGTTGTTGCTGCAAATCAGCCATACTGGTAATGCGGTAATGGGTTCATAACTTCTGAATTAAGTGTCCGTGAAAAATAAGCTCTACATGATTTTTAACCCCCATAACAATTACCAAACAGTGTTCTAGGATTCCCATTACCCGTTACCCGGGGTAAGTGGATTAGGACAACGGGTAAGTCATTTTTTAGCCTTTGTCAACCGGTGGTAAGTCAATTTTCAAGTTTGGGGAAGCCGAAAAACTCTTGAAATTTCCCGGTCCTCTTCAATTTTCCCATATCTGCTTTTTATTTTTATTAAATCACGAGAAAAAACTTTGATAAAAGATCAAAGATTTTGTTGATGTCTATCTGCGCTTTTATTCAAGCACTCCTTTACTAGGTGTAATCAAGCGCAAAAGAGACCACATTCTTCTCCTATCATTCTAAAAGTCGGTCACGGTGTCGGTAAAATCGGAAAATCCGGATTGATAACTGGTGCTTAAATCGGGACATAAACGATTTTTTTTCTTGTCATCGGAGGAAAATAAACTTACAGTTGCATTTATTATAGCTCTTAATAAATGACATAGTAATAACTATAACATATAACGCATTGGTTGGCGGATTTAACTTTTAGATGTGGGTAAGTAATTTTTTTATTGATCTTACCCGTGGTAAGTCAAGGTGCCAAAAAAATTCTAGAACACTGCCAAAATAGCAAGAAAACTACATGTGGACCTTCATGACAGCTTTTGGTCATTCTCGACTAAAGTGGGTGGCATGAAGGCTTGGCCTTTGAAGTTATTGAAAATATTTATACTTCTATTTACAATGAAAATTCAAATAAATATAATTTAAATAAGCAATGAGTTAGCATGTTCACCAATCCTTATGTGGAGGGATGGTATACTTTCGATCACGCTTCACTGTACGGTGTACGCATGGTTTGTGATGGTGAAATTTCCTCCATCGTTCAATTTTCATCCATGGAGATCCCTGGGAGCCTCTTGTTTTGAATTTGAGTAGGACATTGTAATTGAGTTTGTCATATGCACAGCATGACTGATATACACAATTTGTAGGATGAGCAATGAAGACTGCTTGGAAAAAAATTATTTTTGTTTGTTTGTACAGATTGGATTTTTACCACAACCAGGAAAAGAAAGTTTGCTACAAATATTGATCTGCTATAAATATGCTGGTGTTTCACACTTCCTGTTAGAACACTGCTGCCATCTAGTGGATGAACAAAATTCAAAGGACAGTAAATCTGCCAATGTTTTGCTAGAAACAGTACCAATACTTTCATTAATAAATGGTAAGATTATGAAATTGAATATGAGAAATAGCTCATTTTGTATTATTCAGAAAAAGGGGATATACAATTGGGTCACTGTTGTCGTTTTCTTGTAACATGGTACCATATGTAGATTTATTGTATAATTAGGGCCCGCCAAAGGCGGGTCGCCCTATAGTGATCAGTCTGTCCGTCCGTCCATCCGTAACACTTTGTGTCCGCTCCATATCTAGAGAACCATTATGATTTCATACTTTATACTTTACATGTTTATTAACCACCACCAGAGGGTGTGTCATGATGTATGTACAACTTCCTAGGTCAAAGGTCAAGGTAAAAAAACTTTGGTTTCAGTTGACAACCCTGTGTCATGTGGTGAAGATCGTGTCTGCTCTATATCTTGAGAACCGTTATGATTTCAAAGTTTATACTTGACATGTATATGAACCAACACCAGAGGGTGTGTCATAATTTATGAACGACTGCCTAGGGCAAAGTTCAAGGTCAAAAACTTTGGTTTCATTTGACAACCCCATGTCCTATGGTAAAGATTGTGTCCGCTCAATATCTTGAGAACCGTTATCATTTTAAAGTTTATACCTGAAATGTATATAAACCAATATCAGAGAGTAAGTCATAATTTATGTACAACTTCCTAGGTCAAAGGTCAAGGTCAAAAACTTTGGTTTCAGTTGACAACCCCATGTCCTATGGTAAAGATCGTGTCCGCTCTATATCTTGAGAACTATTATCATTTCAAAGTTTATACTTGACATGTATATAAACCAACACCAAAGGGTGTGTCATAATTTATGTGCAACTTCCTAGGTCAAAGGTCAAGGTCAAAAACTTTGGTTTCAGTTGACAACCCCATGTCCTATGGTAAAGATCGTGTCCGCTCTATATCTTGAGAACCGTTATCATTTCAAAGTTTATACTTGACATGTTTATAAACCAACACCAAAGGGTGTGTCATAATTTATTTACAACTTCCTAGGTCAAAGGTCAAGGTCAAAAACTTTGATTTCAGTTGACAAACCCATGTCCTTTGGTAAAGATACAATTTTTTAATGCACATTATTCACAGCGGGGCCCACAGAGATGGCTCCCATCTCAATGATATCTAGTTTATTATGATTTTAAGTTGTATCTAATCATTGTTCTATAAATCATTAAAAAACAGAAAAAAAATATTGATCCACTTAAGCCAATTTTTTAACAAAATAGTTTACCAACAAAACAATTATGTTGGACATGAACTATTATTTAATATTTATACCAATATACCCTATGATTTAATATATACCTTAACAATATATGAATTTGGTAGTTGAATATAGAATAAGGAGATGAGGGGTGACTGCCAATGAAGTACACTTTACTGAATAAATACCATTTAAATTTTAAAATAAATATTCATGTTACTTAAGCTAGTGGGTGAGGAGTACTCTGCCTTGACAGGTTTGAGGATTTTCAATTATTGAAAGCTTATCATTTGTCTGTTTACATAATAATTGATCCAAAGTATATTAATGTTCAAAGTTCTGTTTTATTTTTAGATCCAGAGTTTGTACAGTTTCTGATGAATAGTAATGAGAATTTATTAAAGTCCTACATAACCACCATTGTATCCAATGTGAAACAGAAAATGTCTAATCAGACATGACAGAAAAATGTATTCCTCCAAGAAACAGTGTCAAATTGATCGAGACATGACTAGTGCATACTAGATCCATGTGTTACATAATTGTAGATGATGGCTTAAATTTAAGTTTGTTTTACATGTGTAAGAAAAGTGATGTGTAAAGTAGCAAACAATTGTGAAGTTTGAAACTTGCTTTATGTGTCAGATACAATATGAGAGAGAACATACTCTGGTATCGAAGTGAAATGGTGTGTACAATCGTGTATGATATAAACTGTGAAATGGTGTGTTTTATTGTGTATGGAATAACATAGTGAAAATGTGTATTTATCATGTATAAATTAACACAAGTTATGGAATATCTGTTTGCTTTCAATGGAAAAAGTATGAGCTAGTTACAGCTATATTTGTAAGTTCAGGTGTATGATACAACATTACAATGTCTTTTTACAATTGAAGCTAGGAATTGCAGTAGATACTATATACTAATAAATCGGTATGTTACCATTTTTGTCTCGCCTTGACGGAGTCAAAAATCGAGACATAGGTATGCTGTTTCTGGCGTCTGTGGTGACGGCAGCGATGGCATCAACGTTACAATGTATTAGTTTGTGATTAGCTCAGTTTTATGGGGAACCACTAGTGGTAGGTAAATGATAATTGGTATGCAGATGTATTAGCATTGCCTAATCTCATTGTCATGGAGATTATTTGGCTCCACCCCCTCAGTCATGGTTATATTGACTTTAAATGGTTTGCATTATCAAAATTACAAAAAGGTGAGACAGATCTCTGTGATAACAGTTTATTGAATATTTGAGTGAGAAATTATGTAAAGAGCAAGCTTGTGGCAGATATGTAAAATGTTCAGTCATAGAATATGGCATTTGTTGATCACAAAGTTATTGACTGAATGAAGGATGAAACAAAAGTATGATCACAGATACAAGTCACAGTAGTGAGTAAACTTTGATATAAATCTAGAAGGATTGAAGGAAGAAATATTAAACTCCCTGGTGTGTCAATAAGATGTAGATAGTGGAGATGGAGAGAGCTATAAATGAGTAGAGAGAAGATAATGTGAGGGTTGTTCCATAATAACATACATTGGACTCAGGTAAGGCACTTCGAAATCTCTTCTATGGATGGGTGTCAAATACAGTAGAAATATAAGTGAAATTCTCAAATTGATTCTATAGGTAGTGAACATATTTTGAAAGTGCTTTCTCTGGGTACCATGTATGTTTAAATGGAATAGTCTTGAGGTAAAAAAGGTGAAATGGTTATGGTGCTGACAAACAAAAAATAATTGTATGCAAATGTTTGTATCCCCATATGTTATCATTTGACAGCTAAAGTAGTTTGAATTATGTATTACTGAAATATATCTCATTCTCAATATTAGATACGCGAAATTGCTTCCAACAAGTGTTCTTTTTTCATTTTTGAACGTACATGACATACATGTAATTTATTTTCATAAATTGAATAACTTAGTTTTACTCTGTAATTGAACTGAAGCAGATTTTTGTCCTGTTTGTATTAAAAAAAGGAGAAGAGCAGAGATTGACTGACAATAAGACAGCTATCAACAAGAAATAGAATGATGTATACAACTATCAGTCCCAAAGCGGCCTTATGTTTAGTAAAAGATTTGCACCACAATTCTAAAAAAAAACCCAAAAGCTTGACATTGATGTACTTCCTTTAGGTTATAATCAATACAAGGGGTTTAAAAAAGGTGGGTGGATTTCTGAGTAACCAGATTTAGTGCTTTCAAACTTATAAACTTGTTATGGATACTTCAGCCAAATCTTTTGTTGTCAGAGAGTAAACAATAGTTTGATTTTGTTTCCCTAGCCTCAAAGATGTAAACATTATGTAGTGAAAGTTTATGTCAAGATAAGCCTTTTGATGCTTCAGTGACAAAAAATTCAAATGAAATACTGTAAATTCAGAAATTATTGCGTGCATTTATTATTGCGATTTTGTCATTTTAGACTTAAATGCAATTTTAATTTTATGATTTTGAGAAAAATTGTGATTAATTCATATAAAATTTTAAAAAATGTGAGTTTTACAACTCTGTCACATTTTTCGCAATAATTTCTAAATTTACAGTACCACTGTCAGTCCATTCACCTTCTGTTCATCAACATTGGAGTTGTGAGTTAAAATCCCACATGTGGCAGGTGCTTTTGACTCCAATCCAATTGGATATAAGAAGATGTGGTATGAGTGGCAATGAGACAACTCTCCATCCAAGTCACAATGTCTAATAAGTAAACCAGTAAAGGTCAAAGTACGGCCTTCAACACTGAGTTTTGCCTCTGTTGAAAGCCATACTTTGACCTGTAATGACCAGGATCGTCTTTTCTTACCAAAGGATGATGGTTATCTCCAGGCACTCTAGCTTTAAAAACTGACCGTCACGAAATATCATTAAATTGCTCAAATGGTGTTAGCATCAACCAATAGATTCCAGTCTTAGTTGTAGTCATGGTCAATTCCATTCAGGAATAACAGTCTTTAAAGAACAATTTGCAGTGCCAATAAAAAGAATTCAAATTGTATAGATTGTAAATCATTCTTGCACATTGTTTAGACTGGAAAATATTGTTATTCTGAGTTTTATCATCATGGTTATGATTATCTATACGGTAAAAAACATTTGTTACCAATTTCTGTGGAAACCACACATGTTTCTGGATTGATTTTCGTCTGGTATACTTGAGATTAAAAGTTGAAAAGCCAACATGATAAACTGTTTGAGAGCATACAAAAAAAACTTTTGAGAGAACATTCCAAAGTGTCAACAATAAATAAGATGCAGCCTTTATTTTAAATTGTAAATTGATAATACATAGTAAAAAGCTGTTACTCAATGATCTCCATGCAAAATGAAATTACCGGTAATGTATTTCCATCTGCTGATACATTGGTATTTTTTTTAAAGTAAGAATTTATTACAAGTAACATTTGAGCATCTTGAAAGTGAAGAATGGATGTAGACATGATCAACAATAGGACCATTTTCTATAATACTCAAATTTTACAGGAAATGTTAATACCTATTATCAAGTCCATGTATGGTTAATTGTTTATTTTTTTAGTGTTAAATTAATAACTGTTAAATTCATATTCACAGGTTTGACTCAATTATCTTTTTTGATTAATGACAAATTACAAAAAGTTTGAAATAAATAATTAACAATACATGGACTAAATAATTTGTATCAACATTTAATTTGTATTTTTGCCTAGTCGTCATCTAATTTGACCGTTGAAATTACCTCTGAAGACTATTATTTTCACGTAAAGGACATAAACATATATATGCAATCATGTGCAGTTAGATTGATTTTAGTCCCCTACCGATGAATTCAAAGGGGACTTTAGGTTTGCACTCTGTTCGTCTGTCTGTCTGTCCATCCATCCATCTGTCAGTCTGGCAAATCAATTTTCCAGACTTTTTTTCTTCATGCTTGAAGATATTGATTGATATTTGGTGTATTGTTTTATCATGACAAGTTACAGGTCAAGTTCAATTTTCAGGGAAATAACTCATTTTTAGCTCACCTGGCCCAAAGGGCCAATTGAGCTTTTCTCATCACTTGGCGTCCGGCGTCCGGCGTCGTCCGGCGACGTTAACTTTTACAAAAATCTTCTCTGAAACTACTGGGCCAAATTTAACCAAACTTGGCCACAATCATTATTGGGGTATCTAGTTTAAAAATTATGTCCAATGACCCGCCAAACCAACCGAGATGGCCGCCATGGCTAAAAATAGAACATAGGGGTAAAATGCAGTTTTTGGCTTATAACTCAAAAACCAAAGCATTTAGAGCAAATCTGAGAGGAAAAATGTTTATTAGGGCAAGATCTATCTGCCCTGGAATTTTCAGATGAATTGGACAACCCGTTGTTGGGTTGCTGCCCCTAAATTGGTAATTTTAAGGAAATTTTACTGTTTTTAGCTCACTTGCCCCGAAGGGCCAAGTGAGCTTTTCCCATCACTTTGCGTCCGTCGTCCGTCGTCCTTAACTTTTACAAAAATCTTCTTCTCTGAAACTACTGGGCCAAATTAAACCAAACTTGGCCACAATCATCATTGGGGTATCTTGTTTAAAAAATGTGTGGCTTGACCCGGCCAACCAACCAAGATGGCCGCCATGGCTAAAATAGAACATAGGGGTAAAATGCAGTTTTTGGCTTATAACTCAAAAACCAAAGCATTTAGAGCAAATCTGACATGGGGTACAATTGTTCAACAGGTCAAGATCTATCTGCCCTGAAATTGTCAGATGAATCGGACAACCCCTTGTTGGGTTG